>PVIU01009806.1:0-73859 GCA_004026605.1 Ondatra zibethicus | reverse complement strand
TTATACATTATGGTTTTTACTCTGTCATCTGTGGAACTATAATTCTTTCCTATGGAAGATTAAAAGTTTTATTGAGCATTTGTTTTGCAAGAGGTATTATAGTAAGTAGCAGGTTCAGAGCAGGAGACTACATCAGCCATAGGAGACATAAGCATCCATTGCAAACCTCTAGTCTCATGAAGAAGTGAAAAGCTTCAATTAAATTAATTAGGTAAGTAAAATGCTACAAAAAGCTATGTCTTATCATAGTAAAATTTGAATATAGATATGAATATAAGCTAAGAGTTTAGGGAAAGGCTAAGAGTAGGTACATTTTTAAACCAAGCAATAAAAGAGACAGGTGACCTTGTTTGAAAGAATCTACTGAAACAGAAACTGTAGTTAAGTTTATTTATGTCTTGAAACTTGTGCTGTGTTTTCTAGAAGATTCATGAAATGAAGATTGGATATCTATGTAAAAAATTATAATGCTATTAAATATTATCAACAAATTACTTTTAAAATATGTAAAACACGGTACATGGCTCATTGAAGCATAATATATTTCATATTAATTTTATGTGTTATAACCACATGTTACACAATAAGCACAGAAATATAATGTGTACATTAAATTATTTTTAAAACTCCAGAATGCTCTTTGACATTGGATGATTTTTTTTTTTCTGAGACAAGGTTTCTCTGTGTAGCTTTGGAGCCTGTCCTGGAACTCACTTTCTAAATCAGGCTGGCCTCAAACTCACAGAGATCTGCCTGTCTCTGCATCCTGAGTGCTGGGATGGTATTTTTATGATTCAACTCCTTTGCTTGTCATCAGCAGTGGTGTAAACATTAATTGTTTTTTAAAGGAAATTAATTCTGTGGATAGTTCCAGCTTTACATTTAAAAAGATGTTTTTTGCTTTTATTGAAAACTAATAATTAAAAAAATATATTTTATGAAGCTCTTTTCTGAACCTAAACATTTCAAACAAGTGTGGTTGACACACACTTTTGATTCCAGTACCCAGGAAATTAAGACAGAAGGTTAGCGAGTTCAAGACCAACCCAGGTTGCATAACAAACAAACTCACCAAACACAAAACAAAACAAAAACCCTCAAAAACTGAATAGATTTTGGACTGTTTATATAACATTATTTTATCTCAGGATTCTTAGTTTTCTTTGTTTTTTTATATTCTTTTATTTTTAATTCAAAAAAATTTACACTTCCTCCCCTTCTCCCAGTGCCCTCCCATTCCCCCACTAACCCTCCTCCCTCCCCCTGTTTCCTTAAGAGGGGGCAGGATACCCTGCCCTGTGGGAAGCCCAAGGCCTTCCTCCCTCCATCCTGGCCTAGGAAGGTGTGCATCCATATAGACTAGATTCCCAAAAAGCTAATACATGCAGAAGAGATAGGTCCCAGTGCCATTATCATTGGCTTTTCAGTCAGCCCCCATTGACAGCCACATTCAGAGATTCCGGTTTGATCATATGCTCATTTTTAAAGGCATTTTGATACATATAATTAAAACCCTAAAATTTGGGTCTTCTTTTACTCATTCACATGAAATAGCTTTTAGTAACATTGTAGACATACTCCAATTAGATATTTCCACTGGCGTAATAAATCAGCTATGATGAGAAAGACTCTGCCAGATGTGGTGATGCACGCCTTTAATCCCAGCACTCCAGAGGCAGAAAGAAGTAGGTGGGTCTCTGTGAGTTTGAGTCTAGCATGGTCTACACAATAAAATCTAGGTCTGTCAGGGATACATAGTGAGACCATGTCTTAAGAATAAGAGGAGGAGGAGAAAAGGAGAAAAAGATGCTTCTTTGCTTTTTTGTCTTTCTTATCCAATTTTTCTTTAACAAGAATGCATTGCTCTCTTGTCCATCCAGCCATTTATCTATCCGTTCATCTATCCACCCATCCATTCTCCCACCCATCCATTCTCTCATCCATCCATTCTCCCACCCATCCATCTCCCATTAATCCACTTCCCATTCATCCATTCACCCATTCATTCACCAAATTTGTAGTAAGTCCCTACTATATTTAAGAGAATATGCTGGAATATGAACGGTGACTGGGCCCTCCATGAGTGAAGTCTGGAGACTTAAGACTTGGTGAGACTGAAGCAGGAAATGCTGCTTTCCATATGAAAGGGTTACTACTAGTCTGTCCGAGTCTGTAAGGCAGGAAGGCAATGCCCCCTTTCAGGGAGGTGGGGTGAGAGCATCTAGAAGCTTTCCCGAGAGGCTGAGATATTTCTTTTTGCATTTGTTTGTATGAGAGGAGCACACTGAACTCCTTAGCACTTGATGAAGCAAGTGTGATCAAAGGTATCTGTGAGTGGCTCATAATGTATATGATTTGCTTTGATTCTGTGACATATTTGGTGTCTACCATTGCATGGTTAAAATTCAGCACGCGCCCCTTAACATGACTGAAAGTATGAGAAGCAGTCTGCCCTTGAAGCCCACATCCGTTCCTTTTTTTCTTACTAGTGAGGACTCCAGTTATTCAGAAAGGCTTCATTATAGTCTTTGCTCAATTTCCATTTTCCTTTTTCAGATACAAGATTAGTAAAGGACTGGAGGATTTAAAAGCTGTTCAGCCAGTTGGAGAGACATATATCCATGAAGGACTAAAGCTTGTAAGTTATTTTATATTTGCAACTACAGGAGAGAGTGGCTTCTTATTACATAATTAAAATCCTTTTACATATTTATGTCTACTTTTCCAATGATTTAGTCATCCTAGACATGAGACTGGTAAAAGACACCACTTATTGTGAGTGTTGATAGGTAAAGTTTGTATGCATTTTGTCTCAACAAATTTTCTGCCTCCCTCTGGGGTTATATTCAGATTAATCAGTCAAAAGTATAAAAATCTATATCAAACCCAGTGATATATATTTTTTATCTATATCTATATACTTGTTATATAAATATATGCATATTTCAAATATCAGACTTAATCAACTAGTACATATAAATATGTATGTATTATTTTGTCATCCTTAATATCTTTATTTTGCCAGACCTAAAATTCAGCTCTATAGTCCATGCTGGTTAAAAGTTAGAATTATGCTGGGTGGTGGTGGTGCACGCCTTTAGTCTCCCTACTTGGGAGGCAGAGGAGGCAGATAGTTTAAGGCCAGCCTGGTCGACAGAGGGAGTTCCAGGACAGCCAGAGCTATACAGAGAAACACTATCTTAAAAAAAAAAGTAAGAAAAGTTAAAATTAAATGGTCAGTTGTTAATTACTCTTTATTTTCAGGCAAATGAACAAATTCAAAATGCAGGAGGCTTGAAAACCTCCAGTATCATAATTGCCTTGACAGACGGTAAGCTGGATGGCTTGGTGCCATCATATGCGGAGAATGAGGTGAGTGCTGAGCAGGAGCAGCTGTCTACACCCACTGTTGCACTTAGCTGTGTGTGCACATATAGTGTAGATGGAGTTTTTTGTTCCTCCCAATCCCACAGCTGTTCAGTCCCTAGGAAATACACAAAGGCTCATATTAGTTATAAACTGTTTGGCCTATTAGCTCAGGCTTACTATGAAGTAGCTCTTACAATTTAAATTAACCCACAATTCTTATCTATGTTTAGCCATGTGGCTTGGTAGCTTTTCTCAGCAAGGCATTCTCATCTTGTTTCCTCTGCTTCTGGATGATGACTGGGTCTCTGCCTTTTCTCTTCCCAGAATTCTCCTTGTCTGGTCACCCCACCTACACTTCCTTTCTGGCTACTGGTCAATCAGCTTTTTATTAAACCAATATAAGTGACAAATCTTTGCAGTGTACAAGAGCATTATCCCACAACATATAACTTATTTGAATCTCTCTCTCCTCCATCCCTTGTACCCTCCCTCCCTCTCTCTGTCTCTTCTTCCCTCCTTCCCTACCTCCTCCCCTCTCCTATTTTTGTTTCTTCATAGGCAAAGAAGTCCAGGTCACTTGGTGCTAGTGTTTATTGTGTTGGGGTCCTTGATTTTGAACAAGCTCAGGTGAGTTACACCAGATCTGTAAACTGTAACTCACTAACTTGCTTTAAAGACAGTTAAAAGAACTCTTCTGTTGTGACTTACAAAGATTTTGCATAAAATGATATGTGCTTGAGCTCTCCTAAAATGTCAGAATGTTTATAGGTTCTGTTATGGAGAATAAAACTCAAAAATATCTTGAGTATCTATTTGGTATGGGTCTTAAAAGAAGATAAATGTTTAGATTAATGCTACGTAAATGTCTCTTTATCTTAATTGACAAGTCTATGATGATTGCTGTAGATAGAATTCTTATTTGCAGGAATTTGAAGAGCCCACTTAGAAATCTTTAAGATTATTTTTCATATAAAATTTTTTATTTAAATTGATATCACTTTACACTTACATTTTTGTGTAATGACTAAAATTTCAGAATCTCTTGCCATTAACAGCAATTAGACCACCTCTATGTTGCTTTGACTTTGTAGCCATTGACCTTAGTTCATTTCATGATAGTATCTTTGGAGGGAAACTGGTCTCTTCACCATCAGTTCCTGGCCTTGAATTTCAATTGTATTTTATAGTTACATATCACTGTCTTGTGTATATATTTGTGTGTGTATACATATACATATATATACATACATATATATATATATGCACACACATTGACCATTAAAACAATTATACAATATCACAGAGTGAATATTTCATAGCCAGTAATTTCTCAGAAGAATTTGACCCAAGTAGTTTTCCATGTGAATTTGTAAAGACTTGTGTGTCTCAACTACCTCTTTAGCTCTCATTTTCTTTCTAAAGCTGGAAAGAATTGCTGACTCCAAGGACCAAGTTTTCCCTGTCAAAGGTGGATTTCAAGCTCTTAAAGGGATCATCAATTCTGTGAGTACTCCTCTGAGGTCTGGAAGGCTGATAACATTACATGCAGTGTTTAGAGAAAGGAGAGTGAACTTCGTTTGTTGCTGCCAACATGATGCAATTCTAAAGATCCAGACTTCTCTGTCCACTGTCTTTCACATGTGCTTCCCCATCCTGGGGAGGTGATTTCTAGTTTAAGATTTTCACAAACTCTGTCCGACATCTCTATCCTTTCAGCGTGGAGTTAACCATCTTAGACCCTGCGCATTTCTTCAGGCTTTATAGGAGAAATGTCAAATAAAAAATTTGATTGGAATGCATGATGACGACCTCCTCCAAGCCTGCTTATGCATTAGTCAGGCAGCTTGATCCAGCGGCTGAAGATTTGACGGCAGTTGTTCCTCCCATTCCAATGATTAATAGTTTCCCTGGAGCACATAATATTCTGTTTGGGATTCAGCAGCGTCTTCCCTGGTGACTGTTAGACTCTGGGCTCTCCTGAGCGGGGTCTGGCGGGAAAGGCGAGGAATGAAATTTGGAGTTGAATTCCTGGCTCTTGCTGGAGAGGTTTATGTTTCCTTTTACTGCCTTTTGCTAGAAGCACTAGGAACAGTTGCTATTAAGTATTTATGATATTTGGTAAACATCGCCCTAAACTGCAAGTGAATATATATTCTCTAAGCAAAATCTTTTCCTTTAATCTTTAGGCATTTAGAAAAGGGAAAAGTATTTCACTGCCAGTAGTTGGTTCTGGCATTTTAAATTTCTCTTTTAGAGATCATGCTCCTCAGAGTGACAGGGTGAGATTTATTGGCTTTGTTTTTCCAAAAACGAATGGAGTTTTTAGAGAAGACACATAATTTGGTTCAGTCACATCTAGTGGACATCCCAAATATAAATGCAGAAAAGAAAAGAGATTAAATCATTGCAGGATTTTAGCAAGATTATTAGTTGTGATTTTTACGGAAAAAAAATTGCCATGTGAAAAATAGTTAAATTTTATGGCTAAGTTCAGGGTAAATAACAGTATGATGTAAAATTTAAGATCCTAGGGGAAGGATGAATAATTGACTCCCAATAAACAGGTCAGTGGTGGTGTGTATTTTTGATGGATTTTTATTGTGCTTAGGGGGTGCATGTAAAAACCTCCCTGAGTTCTTATGTTCTTTGATTTTGTTGTGGTTGTTCTATGTATATGAAGCTTAACTCAGAATCTTCTAGATGACAGCCTAGCTTTCCCAAACTATAGTTGTGGGATAGAAATACAGCTGTTTTTCCCCTCAGGCCGACTGTAGGATATGATTTAAGTACACTGCAACCTGTCTGCAATGAGGCTTTTGGTGGATGTTATCATGAATAAGTAACATCAAAAGAATCAACAGCAAATTAGAAGGAGTCACATATTTTAGGCACACATTTTGCAAAACCACTTACATTTCATCTGAAGGGTGCCTTGCGGGAAACCTTGCATGGTCTACAAGTAGACGCTGGAGACCTACAGCAGTCCGGACTCAGTAATGCTGAAGTGTTTATCACAAGGTTGGGGCTTGTGCATTTCTTTGTAGAAATAAGACACAATTCAACTACTTCATTCCTGTTTTAGGACAAAAGTTTCCCAGAATATATACGACCCTTGTTTTCTGTTCAACTTGAATCATATTTTATACTTACATACCATAGCCTTGTTTGAAACATTTATTTTTTATTTAAAAAATATAGCTCATATTTCAGAAGGAGAACAAATAGGGGATATTATTCTATTCATTATGGTTTGCCAAACTAATGACTGAGATTGTTCTCCGTAGTGTACTTCAGTAAAGCAAAGCAGATGGAATCAATAAGAACATTTAAGTCTTTCAGATAAGCGAGAGGAGGGGAGTTGTCGTCACCTCAGCGGATTAAAAAAGAAAACTAAGCTCACAGTCGGGGTCAAAATGCTGATATGGACAGGATGGAAACTGACATGAAGATGGGCTTGGTTTGGATATGTGAAGCTATTGAAGGTTTCTCATGGTGGGATTTGAACGGGGCTCTGACCGTCGGAGTAGGTGTAATTATCAGCAAAGCACTGTTGACTAGAATGGTCTGAGCTCAGTGGTTTAAAGAATGGATGTTGGCAGGTAGCATTGACTAAGATTATGCATATTTACACATACTTGGATGGGTTTCATTTCCTAAAAAAGTGGAAGGTTAACTTAGAGCCTGGCATTTGTATGATGGTCATAAAGACTTAGGAAGAAGAACAACACATAGCAATGGGTAGGGAGATGGAAAGAATGGAGTCATGATCTCTTAGGATGGTAAAGGGGTGGAGGCAGTCTGAGGCTGGCAGTAGGAGGACCAGGTATGCCCTCCAACCTGCTGCTATGGAGCCATGTGACTTGGACTATATCCTGCAGTGCAATTCCTCTGAGTTTTAAATTTCACCAATGAAATGGAAGTGATGAATTGTATTTCATTAGATGGTTCAGAGTGTTCCAGGGCAGAGGTATTGGACTTGAAAACACTTGGTGGGAAGCTAGGAGCAGAGATCAATAACCAAATAAAATGCAGCAATTGATCCATCTGTGAGGGAAGCCATAGGGAAGATGTTCAGCAATGTATGTGCCAAAGTCTTAAGGATAACAGGGCATAACTGTATGGGGATTAGATTCACATAAATGTATGGGGATTGAATTCAGTAATTGGGTCATAACAAGGATTTCTAGATGATATGACAATCAGTGTCAAATGTTTGACCAGACACTGCTTACAAATCTTCAGGTCAGAGGATACGAACTCAGTCCCAAACTGGGTAATGAAATCTGGATTTCCTATGTTAAAAGTTATGTAAAATTTTAGCACCTTACATTTACAAAAGGCCACAGTTTCTTTTGAAAGAGCTCTCTTTTCCAGTCCTACTTAGAGCAAGGAATCAAAAGAAAAGATTATGCTCAAAGAATCATAGTTCCCTGAGGCAGGATATTTTTTACTTGTGCAGAATAAAACTCAGTCAAGGACCTCACCAGGGAAGCATCCAACTGACAGGTTCTTTGCCCTGCCCAGAACAAAGTCAGGAATAGGATGAGCCTGGACCTTCATCTGTATAATTCTTACTTCATGCTGCGTGAACTCCTAGGCATAAGGGTGGTACTGGCGCTGTTGCCTTGTTTTCTGTGATAGGCTGGTAATACAATGGTGAATTTGGATAGTGTAAAAGTTACCAAAACCTGAGAGATCACTGGATCACAGGACTAAAGGAGGAAAAAGGGGAGTTAAATATTTGGCATTTGGTTCCTTAGATGGATAGTGAGATGAAGGCAGAGTGAGAACTTCTATACAGAGTGGGCAGAAGTTTAGTGAGTGACAAGGAAGAGCTCAGCAGAGAGATGGGAATCCAATTGACTTTGAGAGAAGAAAACCCTGGGGGGGGATGTCCCATAGAAAACTGGAGGACAAATTAAAGGTTAAGGTTGGAAAATTTTTAAATTTGAGTCATTACACTTCTTTTTGTTATTTCTCCCAACACATTGACTGCAAGCACAAGCATAAATTTCCATCTTTTTCTAAACTTCAGATGATTTTAAAAAAACTGGAGTCATTAAAATTATTTCTGGTTTACTGAGGAAATGATTACAAGATTTATATTTGAAAATGAGATTGTATTTGCACTACTGAAATCAGACAGACTTGTGAGTAGCTAAGTTCAGGGTCAGTGGTTCATTGCGCAATTGCTGTGGAAGAAAAGGGAAAAAGAAAACAAACCCACAGATTGGTGAGCAGTCTCGAAAGAACACAGCTACAAATGCTCTGTGGAAACTCCCTGGTTTTATTTTTCAAAATAAGGCCATGGATGTTTCACTACTTGGAATTATTTGCACAAGTTTTGTTCTTAATAAGAGTGTCTTGGAAAAGATTAAGTAGAACGAGATGAATCCATCACAAACTGGCTTCATAGTATAACTGTGATCCAAAGCTATAGAACGCTACATTCAGGGTGGCTGTAGTTAGTGAGAAGTTTGTTTGGAAAAAGATCTACCATAAAGTACAGGTGCATAAATAAGAAGGGAATGATCCCAGGCAATGTGTGTTCAAGCGACATTGCAATAGATGCTTTCTAGGAGGACCATACAACATAGGTTTAAAAGGTCACTTCATTCGTAGTGTTGGGGATATAAACATTGCATCTGGAGCTAAACTGTTCTTAGCCATGTTCATTGTTGTTTTGTTTGAAAAAAATCTGAGTGGATTTAAAACTGTTATAATAGAAAGCAGAGATACTGCAAACACGTTTCTCTCTTGGCAAAGGGAGTAGCTGGGGCCTGATGCCTGCTCACCACGATTACTGTAATGAGTGTCTCAGGTGGGGAAACCCGTATTTATAAAGTCGTGGTTGATACATAGCCGAAAGCTTGAGCAACTGTAAAGATTTAGTCTTGAGAAAAGAAACCAAACTGACAAGATTCATTCAATCCTGGGGTCAGGTTTTAGAGGGCTGGTTAGACGTTACAATGTGATCACCTAGGGTTAGAGCACAGGCTCACCCCACTTTTATTCTTATCTAAAGTCACAAAAGTTTCTTAGGTTTTATTATGCTCCAGCCATTAAGATAAGTACAAGAGAATCTTGTCATTAGGATATCGTACCTGTCAGTGGAAAAGGAGAAACCACGTGAGGATGAAGAGCTATAACATGGCTGTGTTGGAATTAACAGACAATTTGAAATAGGGAGTTGCTTTTTCTTTCTTTCAGAAATGCTAAATTAATAAAGCAAGACAAGTAAAATACAGTGCCCTAAATGTACACAAGGGAGAAACACTAAGCGGTCTACACCGTATTGTAAGGGTCCTTTGCTTTCCTTCTCCAGCCTCTGCCAATGCATGCCTATTCCTTTTCCTGGCTCTAAGAAGAATTTCCTCTAAGGAATCTAGGTGCAGCATAAACCTCAAATCACTCCTGCTATTGTAGAACTTAGAGCCTACAGAGAAACTAACTCCTCATTAATCTAGATAGTTATACAGTATTTGAACATTACAAGTTAACTTTGAGTCCAGTTACTCTGATTTTACCATGTGATTCATGTTGTACTCCATTAGGACTGCTCAGGTCACACACGATAAGAATTCATTTACTACTAGTTTAAGAGTGAAAAAAATGTTAATATGTAAAACTGCATAATCCAGAGAAGGAAACTTCCTGAGGGGTAGCTGGATCCAGATTGGTGAATATTTTCTATGGCTTTATTTATTTGTTCTCTCTTACATGGAGGAGCGGTAGAGTGTAGGACTTGCAGAAGGTTGCAATGATCATGTGGCCAGCAAGCCCATTGGAAAATAGCTACCACTAAGAGCAGTCAGATCACAGGTCTTGGATCAGAGCTCAGTGTCTCGTCAACTGAGACATGATGTCACGTCAGCATCATTAAGACCTCATGGGGTAATATTCACCTTTGTCCCTATGACCTTAGGTGCAAGCCAATAGGGAACTATCATGATCCCTAGTGACCTCACTAGGGCTATTTGGAATAGGAGACACTTTCTCCAACAGAGAGGAGGCTTTATCCATAGAAAAAGAAGACAACAAGATGTTCGGGGCGGAAGGAGAAATCAGCAAACAGTACAGCCTACCATAATATTTGACCATGATTAAAGTGTTCACACATTTATTCTAAATTCTCTTTACCTATGGATGAACATTAATAAATTACTTTAAATTGATCATTTTATTAACCAAACTTATGCTTTGACATTTAAGACACACATTCAACATTTTCTTTAAGAAATAATTTGATTGGAATTATAGCTTAAAGGAATCAAATCCACTTTGAATTATTACAGTTTTATGACATTGTGTGTGAAAACTAAACTCATGGCATTAGGTAATCAAAAGAAAAATTAAGTGCCAACGTTCTATTTGTTAACACTAACCTGTAAGGGCTACCTAGGTTTTTGTTGTATTTTGTGGTGTGTGTGTGTGCTTGTTCATGTGTGCTTATATATATATATATATATATATATATATATATATGCTACCCGTGCCTATGGAGATCAGAAGACAACATGAGTCTTGATGTTCACCACCTTTGTGTTTGACAAAGTTTCTCTCATTGGCCTAGAACTTGAAGGAAACTAGGATTCATGGTGCAGGTGTCCACCAGTTTCTGTCTCCCACCTCACCATCCTCACCATCTTCAGCCACTGTAGCGCCTGGCTTTTTATATGGCCTCTGGGGGTAACTCAGACTCTAACGCTTGCAAAGCTCTCCTTTGAGGCCCACAGGACCATGAGTCCTTGAGAGCAGATTGAAATCAGTAGAAAGTCAGGAAGAAGGAAGGGAAAATGGCAAAAATGTATGATCAATGTACTATAGAGTATAAACTATGGTGCCAAAGTGTGAGATTTCTTGGTTATATCTTATTTTTCCCCAAAATCCTGATTATTTTTCATGTGTGTGTGTCTGTGTGTGTGTGTGTGTGCGTGTATGTATTTGTTTGTCCTTGTGTGTATTTAGGTGTCCCTGTGTGCATGTGTGTATTTGTGTACATGTGCGGGTACATATATGTGTGTTAGTTTATGAGTGTGTGTGCATGTGTTTACATGCTTGTGTGCATGTGTGTGTGTCTCTGTGTGTGTACGTGTGCCCTCTCAAACACTGTAGCAAGTGCTCTACCATTGCTGTGTGTCCATAGCTTCATCCTGATTTAAAAGGCGTTCTTAACTCAGTTCAACACTTTTGTGTTTCCTGAGTACTCAGTTCAACACTTTCCTGTGTTCTGGTTATGAGGATGGATGTGTCCCCTAGACTTGTCAAACTTCTTTGTTTCTAAAGCTTATCTACTTGAGAAATAGAACTAATCATACTTCTATCAGTATCTGGGAGAAAAACACTTTATTTACCAGTCCATATTTGTGTAAAATCAGACGGAACAACTATAGATAACACTCTCAGTGAATAAAACATGACAATGGGCAATTCTGGGTAATAAGAAATAATTTAAACACCACTGTGACAAATGGACGAGAAATCAGGTGAAGGTCTATTGATTCACCAAGGTCGAATTTGGTGATGATTCTGAGTTTGTATGTTTACCCACAGAAAGGAAAACAAAGGGAAAGAAAATTCTGTTACTAAGTACCACCCTGTTCTATGTTTCCTGTGCTTTGGGAAATGGGAAAGCTGAATAAGCGCTTTGGTTTAAAGCTGCAGCTATGAGGTGTGGAGGAACGTCATATCAAAGACCTTTGGTACATGGGCTTATGTGTACTGACAGTATCACTGTAGCTGCAACAGCTAGGACCCGGGTAAGTGTCCCCGGGCACCTACTGAAGTATGTTTTCTTGTGTCCCAGTGCAAATGAGGGAACATGATCAGAAATAGAAGTAGAGACCGTTTATCAAGAAAGAAACTGCATGCTAGAGAACAGGCGTGAACTAGTGAGTGATGGGAAGCCCCGAAGTGTTGGGTCTGCAGGGGCATGACAGTGTATAGGATGTTTCCATAGCACCAGCTCTTATAGAATCAGAACTCTCAGGCAAAGACAGCGATTCTAGCCTCCATTGCTCAGGTAAAGAGTTAGGAATTTGTCACTCAGGCTTTTGTTACTGGGTGACATCCATGTTGGGAAACAGGTTAGAATGCTGTATGCTCTCCTGAGTAATTGGTATTTTCAAGGGCCAAACATCTCTATGTGGTTGGTTATTTTTGCTCTTTGTTCTTTGGGGGCTGCTTACCCAGCTCCCAAGAAAACACACAGAGACTTTTCTTTCTTATGAATGCCCGGCCTTAGCTTGGCTTTCTTTTTAAATTATCCCATTTACCATTTGCCTCTGGGCTTTTGCCTTTCGCTATTCCATATACCTTTCTTAACTTCTTACTCCTTAGTTGGCTGTGTGACGGGGGTGGCTGACCCCTGGTGTCCTCACCCTCCTTTCTTATTTGTTCTTTCTGCCTGGTAGCCCCACCTATTTCTCTCTTCTACTTAGCTATTGGCTGTTCAGTTCTTTATTAGACCAATTAGTTGCTTTAGGCAGGCAAAGCAACAGCTTTACAGAGTTAAATAAATGTAGCATAAAAGAATGCAACACATCTTTGTATCATTTAACAAATATTACACAGCATAAAGGAATGTAACACATGTTAAGGTAACATTCCACAACATCTCTAAATCACTCAAAGCATGACATTGTAAATAACATTGCTTTTAATTGAAATATTACCTCTTAGAGAACATATATTTGGTAGGGACACTTGTCAACCATAGAGAAAGCCTTGACCACATATCCAGATCCTAGAGGGCACAAGGGGAAAAGAAAAGAGCATGAGTGATGTTACAGCTGTGTGGCTCTGGTTTTCTGTACGTTGCTGGGACTTTAAAGCTACGACCATTCAGTGATTTTCTCCCCTCTAAGAGATATGAAATTTGAACGTTTTGTATTGGGAGCCATTCCTATACCTTCCACCTGCTCAGTGAGTCAGAAGGTTAAATTTTTTTCTTTAAACACTCTTATTACCCTTACCTTTTCTGGAACACCATGTACCACTGATGCAAGGAGTTTTCCTCTGTCAAGGACATGGCTAGAATGGTGCTCTATTATCTGTGGTAATCCTCTGTCAATGGGTTCTACCCAAATCAGTTACATAGCCTTTTAGGGTGTTTAATAGAACTGTAACCATGTTGGAGATTGACGTGTTGAACACGAATCTAAATCTAACAAAACAATGAGCTGTGGAAAGGAAGCCAGGAAATACCATCCCTCTATGGTCTCTGGTTCTGTGTCCACAACCAGGTTCCTGACCTGACTTCCCTTCATGATAGACTGCAGGGTATGATGTGGGATTCCCTTCTGTATGCTGTGAATATCATTGGTTAATAAAGGAACTGCTTTGGGCCTGTAGCAGAGCTATAGGGGAATCGAGCTAGGTGGGGAAAACCAAACTAATGCTGGGAGAAAGGAGGTGGAGTCAGAGAGACGCCATGTAGTGCAGCCAAAGACAGACGCAGGAACTTTAGTCGGTAAACCACAGCCATGTAGCCATATACTGATGAATAGAAATGGGTTAAATTAATATGTAAGAGTTAGCCAATAAGAAGCTAGAGCTAATGGGCCTAGTAGTGATTTAATAGTACAGTTTCTATGTGATTATTTCGGGGTTAAGCAGCCGGGAACCAACAAGAGGCTCTCTCCTATTACAAGGGTGTGAGATGAAATAAACCCTGTCTTTCTCAAGTACTTTTGGTCAGCTTTTATTACATGAATAGAAAGCAAACTAGGAAATTCTGTATTCACTTCTTTATCTTATCTTCAGGATGCCTGTGCTTTTTATTGGGACAGCCCTTGAACTACATGCCCAGCTTTATATTTACTTTTCAGTCAAATTTAATTAGTATTAATTGAGCAAGTGATATTTATAACAAAATGTTCCATATACTTTTTATTAAGTTGAAGTTTAAACATATGGTGATCCTATTCATTTAAAATTATTTGCTACATTTTAATGGAATAGGCTACTTAGAAATAAAAATATATAGCCTTTTAAATCTGTCTTGGCTAATACTGGTTGTTGAGAGTTTTTGATTTTGTTTTTTTTTTCCAAACTGGGTATTTTATATTCAAATCATAATACTCTGAACTATGTCTTGTACGGTTATCATAAGCTTTGAAGACTTAGGTTGTAGATAATATTTTGACTTCATTGTTCCTTTTAATTTATTCAAGGTTAAATTTTTATCATGGGTATATCCCAAGCATAATTTTTCACTAAACAGCCCTATGTTATTCTTAATTCCTGAAAAAACCCATTATCTTTATCATATGCAGTTTTCAGTTCATGATATTACTTTTATTTTCTTTATGTGTGTCCTACTGGATACCACAACTCACCTCTAATGTGTAGACTCTTTCAGGAAGTTATATGATCTCAATCAAAACTTACAAAACCCCAGATACAGGAGCCATGCTTTAAATATATCGTAAAATCTATTTTTTACTGAAAAATGATGGCTCCTTGCCAACAGTTTCATTGTGCTTGGTTATTAATCAGCAGCTATAAAGACTTGAGTGTCAAATGAAGACGACATAATGCACTCAT
This sequence comes from Ondatra zibethicus, assembly GCA_004026605.1. Taxonomy (NCBI): domain Eukaryota; kingdom Metazoa; phylum Chordata; class Mammalia; order Rodentia; family Cricetidae; genus Ondatra; species Ondatra zibethicus. The sequence continues at coordinate 58,943 of PVIU01009806.1, read as the reverse complement.
TGTAGACAGAGAAATTCCTGGAATAGCTGGGCCTGACTTAGACCTGGCTCCCATTCTCCAGTTCCATGCCAGTGCTGCTTGCAGAGAAATTATCTGCCTTTGTTAGCTAGTGAAGGACCTGGTCTGTAGTGAAAGTGTGCAACTTGACAGTACACAAGACAAAGGAGATTTAATCTAAATTAATTTGGAACATGCTTCTAGCACCCAGGGAGAAACACCATTCTGATACCACATTCAAGTTGGGCTGCAGAGAAGGGACAACAGTGACATCTACTTTCATCTCAAGCCAAACATCTGTGCCCTCAAGGAGGCCAGCAGGCAGCTGCCACAGCTGCCTCCCCACACTACACCCAGCCTTACTGCTAACCTAGAGCAGAGATGCAACAGCCTTATCTGAGTCTTCCCTTTGCCCTCATCAAATAGAGAAATTCCATGAAATCAGTATTTGCAATTTCATCAACGCTTCAGCATGTTCAGACTTCTGAACTCTACTAGCGATATATTGAATTTTTTGTGAAATTAGTTAGAAGCAACAGAAATTCAGCAATTACTATTTGTAAGAGACACTGTAATTAGTCCAGCAGCAATTTCATATCTATCTGTCTGTCTGCCTGTCCATCTATCTATCTACCCACCCACCCACCCATCCGCCCATCTATCTATCTATCTATCTATCTATCTATCTCTCTCTCTCTCTCTCTCTCTCTCTCTCTCTCTATCTATCTATCTTCTATCTATCTATCTATCTATCTATCTATCTATCTATCTATCTATCTATCTATCTATCTTTGAGACAGGGTTTCTCTGTGTTGTTCTAGTTGCTTGGACCAGGATGGAATTGAACTCAGAGATCCATCTGCCTCTGTCTCCCAAGTGCTAGGATTAAAGAGGTAAACCATCATGCCCGGTTCTTAAAAAATCAGAAAATTCATTATACCATACAACTCAGAAAAGATGACATTATTTTACTTTGAATTTTTTATGTTACTAGAAAGACATTTTTAAAAATTGTCAAACAATCTACAGGAGGCACTCAAACAAATATAAAGGAGGGATTTTCAACAAAGGCATTTAACATGAGCACTTGATTAACAGTTTGGAATAATATACAGGAATATAGAGTTTTTATGAAATCCTCTTTGTCAGTCTGTTTTCCATTGTAATTTTTCACAAGCTTATATACATAAGAGTAACAAATGGAGCTGTGAGGACCAATAGTGACTCCTCCATGAGCTCTGCCTCCTGGAATTTTACATCTTCATCTTCCACTTAACCTGTATCCTGTGGGAGCAGATGTAGCTTAAAAGGGTCTTAGAGGCTGTATGGTCCACAAAAGGAAGAAGGAAAGAAGCTAAGAGAAAGAGCAGTGAAAGACCAGCCCTCGGCTCAGCAGGACACTTGGCACACACACATACACAAACACATACACACACAAATCTAAATCTGCCCCTGAAAGAAGACATGATATTCATCTTTCTGAGTCTTGCTTATGTCATTTAACACCATCTCCAGTTCTGTAAATCATCCAAAAATATCTTTTTTTCCCCTTTTAAGATTGACTTTTTATAGAGTATTTATTTTTTAGCTATGTGTGTGGAAATATGCATGACAGTGCAATTGTTGGTGAAGCCCAGATGCATTGAGCCCCCCCTCGCCCTGAGATATGGAGTTACAGGTAGTTGTGAGCAGCCTAGCGTGGGTGTGGGGAACTGAACTCACATCCTCTGCAGGCGCAGTGTGTACTTACAACCTCTGAACCATCTCTCCAACCCTCATTCATTTAATTACAGCTGAGTGAAGTTCCATTCTGCATGTGTGTATCACATTTCCTTCACTCGTTCATCTGCTGATGTGTATCTAGCTAGCGCCATGTCTTAGCTATTGTGTATAGTAAACAAACAAACATAGATACACAAATGTCTACGAGTATGTTGGCTTAGAGTTCTTCATGTTTATACCCAGGAGTGGTATGGCCTGTTCATGTGGTAGTTCTATTTTTAGTTTGTTTTCTTAAGAAAACATTTTAACATATCATTGTGTGTGTGTGTGTGTGTGTGTGTGCATGTGGTGTGCTATAGGGCCCAGAGAAGCTGTGTTCTGATGTCAGTGAAGGAATATAACAGCAGCAGCAGTGACAGCAGCAGAGCAGATGTGCTTGTCAGCAAAAGTAAAGGGAAGTAGCTTAACAGTCGGCCATTGTCCTTCCTTTACATCCTCGCTATTGTTTGCTTTATGAGCTTGATGTCGGCTGTTCTAACTGCAGTGAGATGGAGTTTAAACTGCTTTTGATTTACATTTCCTGATGGCTAAGGATGCTGAGTGCGCTTCACATTTCCCGGCCACTTCTGGTTTAACTTTTGAACTGTTTATTCCATCCACTAGCTCCAGTCCTTCATTCGCTGAATGACTTGGTTTTATTGGTATTCAATTTTTAAATACTTCTAATAGCCTGGATATTAATCCTGTGGGAGCTGTGTAGTTTATGAAGATTTTTCTCATTCTGGTGATGGTTTTTCTGGCTGTACAGGAGCTTTTTAAAATTTTTAGAATCCCATTTACCAACTCTTAGAGTTATTTTCTGGGCTGTTAGAAGCTTTTTTAATGTTTTAGAATCCCATTTACCAATTATTAGAGTTATTTTCTGAGGTGTTAGATTATTTTTTCAGAAAGATCTTGTCTAGGCTTTTTATTGGTGTTTCTTCTAGCAGTTTCAAGGATTCAGGTATTAAATTAAAGCCTTTGGTTAACTTTGAACCAATGTTTGTACAGTGCAAGACATAGTGACTGAATCACATTCCTATATAATAATAGATAAAAAGATAGATCTTCATTTTCCCCAGCATCATTTGTTGAAGAGTCTGCCACTTTCCCAAATATATTTTACTATCTTTATCAAAAATTAGGTGACTACATCTCTGTATCCTTTATTCTGGTGTTTGCATATGTCTTTCTTTATGTTACTATGATACTGCTTTAGCTGCCATGGCTCTGTAGTATTGAGGAGTCTTGAGTGAGAATATGGTGACACCTTCAGTATTGTGTTGTCCAATAAGCATTGTAAGAGTTAGGGATTATGTGCTTCCATGGAAATTTCAGAATTAATTTTCCTAGTCCTATGAAGAATTTTGTTGGGATTTGATGGGGTTTATTTTTAATCTGCAGATTGCTTTTGGCTAGATAGCCATTTTCCCAATGTCTTCTTCCTACCCTTGAACATGGAAAGCCTGGAAAGTGTCTTCTATTTACTTCTTCGGTTTCTTCCATTACTGCCTTAACATTTCTAACACAGAGGTCTTTCATCTTTTTGGTTAAGTGCCTGAAGCTATTGTGAATATGATCCTTTCCTTGTTTGGATCTTGGGAATGTTTTTATTTGCATACAGAAAGGCTACTGAGTGGTCTATGTTCACTTTATACCATGAGACACTTCTGAAAGTGTTTATGAGATGTAAGTGTTTTCTGGTTGTTGTAGAAGTGTCCCACTGCCTGGCTAGCTTACACTCAAAATAATCACACAGAAATTGTATTAATTAAATTACTGCCTGGCCCATTATATCTAGCCTCTTCTTGGCCAACTCTCACATCCTGATTTAATCTATTTCTACCAATCTGTGTAACACCACGAGGTCATGGCTTACCAGGAAAGATTCTAACCAGTGTCAGTCTCAGGCAGGAGCTTCATGGCATCTGCCACACTGCCCTTCTTCCCAGCATCCAGTTCGGTCTACTCCACCTATCTAAGTTCTGCCCTATCAAAAGGCCAAGGCAGTTTCTTTATTCAATCAATGAAAGCAACACATAGTCAGAAGGACCTCCTACACCATCTGGTGAAGTTATCAGGCTTTTTAACTATAGGAGTATGTCATCTGCAGATAGGGACACCTTGACTTCTTCCTCTTCTATCTGTACTCCTTTTCATTTCTTTCTCTTACATTTTTGCTCTAGTTAAGACTTCAAGAACTATATTGAATAAGAACAGTGAGAGTGGACCTCTTGTCTCATTCCTGGTATCAGGGAAATGTTTTCAGTTTTTCCTCATTTAATATTATTTTGTCTGTAAAATTATTGTATATAATCTTTAGTATATTCTTTTTATTCCTGTTTTTTAAGGGCTTTTATAAGGAGGGATGTTGAACTTTGTCAAAGGCCTTTCTACGTCTATTGAGATGCTGATGTGATTCTTGTCTTTTAAGTCTCTGTGTGTTGCATTAGTATGTTGAACCAACCTTTCATTCCTCGCCTGGGGTAAGACTTGCTTGGTCATAATAGTTGTGTGACTCTTTTTATAATTTTTCTTTACAAAGTATTTACTTTCATTTTATGCATATGAATGTGTGCATCATGTATGTATGTGTAACATGTGCATGTCTAGTGTCCTGCAGAGGCCAGAAGAGGGCATCTTACTTGCTGGAAGTGGTAGATGATTGTGATCCAACACATAGGTGCTGCGAATCTGGGCCTTCTGTTAGGACTCATGACCACCAAGCCATCTTTCCAGCCCCATATGTGTGATTCTTAATATATTCACAAGAGTATGATTTGTAAGAATTTTGTCTCTGTTCACCAGAGAAACTGGTCTATAGATCTTTCTTTCTCTGTTTCTCTTTCTCTGTCTCCCTCTCAGCGCATATATGTGTGCTTGTGTTTTATTGTTTTTTGTCCTTATCTAGTTGGTATAAGAGAAATATTGACTTTGGAAAATAAATTAGTGCTTTGCTTTCTCTACTTGTCAAACAATTTTGAGGAGTATCACAGTGTCTTTAAATCAGTAGCTGAAAAATTATAGTATGTTGAAGGAGTCATGATACCTTGCCTTTTTATAGTTATTGTTTCTGTGATGTGATTTATGCATATGTCTTTCGGTTTTATTTGGAAATATTCCTATGAGTCCCATAATCTTGGGGTCTCAAATTTTCATTTTTATAGTTTCAAATTATATCATCCTGTATTTCTGAAGTTCATTATTTATAGAAGGGCTAGTAGTTACTTTTCTTACAAACTGTCTTGACTTATCTGTGCCCTAAAGTGATTGTTGGTTTGATGTTTATAGAAACGTTTTTGATGCTTTCTTTAGTTCATTTTTTTTTTCAACGTAAGCAGTTAGAGGTTGCATTGCACGCATCAAACAGTACGTCCAGCATGAAGTGGGGTTCTGCTATGTAGTCTGTTGTAATTTTTCAGAAAATAACTTCTTATAGATGCAGTTCTACTCTTAACATCAGGTTCAAGTTTGGGAGCAGGAAGTTAATGCTGAGCAAATCCAACTACATTATGTCACACGGTGATACTGACTTATGACTCACTATTTTTAAAAAATTGCTCCCATTAGCCTAAACTACATCAACCATGCCCGTTTTCAGTAGTTGGGAAGTTTTTAAGTTCCCACAAAACTTTTCTACCATTTTCTTTAGAATCCTGTTTCTCAGATTCTATGAAAACATTAAAACATGTTGTTGGCTTGAAATTCCACCATCCATGAGTTTCTATTAGCTTTTATCATTGGTCCCCAGTTTTGCTCTCCATGAGTTTTCTTTTCTTTCTTTATTTTTTCAAATGTAAAATCTTACTAGATTTGCTTCCTAGTCACTGAAGACTCTGATCAGTACATGAAAAGCAGTATTCATTTAGAGAAAACCTTCAAAAATTCAAATGTTGCCTCCTGTTCAGAGGCACATTCTGCAGGGAGAGGTCCATGATTTTACAGGTGATTTCAGACGAGGAGTGTCTGTACTTCCGCCATAATTAAAAAGCACAGGAAATGTTTGTGTTTTTGTTGCCCCAGGACTTCCGTCCTGTCTAGTTGCAAGCAGAGGATGTGAAAACCACTGTCCTTCATCTGTCTTCAACTTCCATCAAGAGAGGGAGGAATGCTGCTCACAGACCATCTGGACTTTGTCTGACTTTGATAATGCTGTGCATGGGAGTTCTAAAAATAGAGGCAGAGCTGTGGCGACCAGGAAGCACAGCTCGCTTCATCTCGGTTTTTCCCTGGTAGCCATGGGCCTCCTGTGGTGGCTTCTGCAACTAGGAGCCCAGCAAGTGGAGTTGCTCTGCTCCCATGCCTGGTTGCACGCTTGAACACAGGCTGAATTTTTGAGACTAATTAATGCTTGTTCTGCAAGTGTGACATTTGAGACACGTGAGGAGGATTTGCACCTTTGGGAATTAAGCCTGGGAAATGGACTAGGAACACATTGTCGAGTAAGGAAGCTGTGATATATTGGTAATCTTTAAACTTCAAAACAGAAAATGTAACAAACAACAATGTTAAGTAGGAAGTTTGATTTACTGTCTTGATTCTGCCAGACATGGTGAGGCTAGCATTGGTTTTGATATCAGGAATTTTCATTCTCTGTTCATACCCAAGGACTTTGAGGCAGTGCTCATTTTTTCTCTGTTGGTCTAGATTTATTCTGAACAAATATGGATTTTACAATGTACAATAACACTTGTTTTTCCAAAGACTTTCTGTGTGTAATGGTGAATTGAGTTTTCTCTGACATCTTTTGAACTAGGGAGATGGCCTCAAGGTGGTTAATAAACAGAAGTCACATGTTATAGTTAGTCTTGTAGCTTAGCCTTTTTTTTTAATCTTTTTTTCAGATACTAGCTCAATCATGTACTGAAATCCTGGAACTGAGTCCTTCAAGTGTCTGTGTTGAGGGTAAGTGTTTAGAATTTCTAAGTACTATGTAAGAAATTGTTTTTTCCCTTAGCTAAAATATATGGTTTAAAACTCATGTTGGAAGGAGAATAGCAAAATTAACTTTTTTGGCATCTTTTTTTGTGTAAGAAATTTTAAATAATTCCTTGAAATATTTCTATTTTAAATTCAAATTTTTAAGATTCGAGTGTTATTTTAAATAATGAGCATATTGTGCGACAGGCTTTTATAATGTTCTGTATATTTAGTTCATATTTGAGACCGTTCCTATGGCAAATAAAATAAGGTGTAGAATCTTTTGTCTGATTGGGCGGCCAGGTATGCGAAGGTGCAGAGCTGCGTGCTCTGTTGGCCTGGCCGTGTCACCATGCCGGCCGGCTCCAGGCACATATGGAAGTGACTTCGGGGGAGAGTGCAGGAAGGAAGCAGGTGGCATCATCAGCTGCTACTCAAGGCTCAGGTCCCTACCTCCCAGACATCCTTGCCTAGACAGGCTGCTTCGCCCTGGCCTCCTTTCTTTTTCCCGTTTGACCTAGAGTTCATTTTGGCAGAGCTTTACTTAGAAAAGGAGAAACGCTGAGTCCTGGAGGACAGGGAGACTCGATCCTGGACTTGCTGAAGAGTGTCACAGTTAGTGGACAGGTTCTTGCTCTCTGCATATTCTAGCTTCCTAATAAATGGCCATCGAGATGCCAGGCAGGAAGAGTACACAAGGACATTCCCGAACAGGAGGGTCTTTTCTAGAGGTAGGGACCATTAGTTTCCTAGAGATAAACAAAGACAACTCATTAAAGCAACAGATTTTGTTGTTGTTAGACTCCATCTTAGCACACCTTCCTGACTGTGTCCTTTGAATATACAGTTTTACCAAATCACTATAACAATGCTACTTCGAAGTTGTATAATCCCTCATTTGGCAGATGGAGAAAGTGAGGCAGAGATGGATTTGGTAGTTGCCACTAGTCAATGTCCTTTAGGTCCTTGTCCATCTGACAGCAGTGCCCGTGCTCTCACTGAGTTGCATCTTAGGTTTTACCTGTACAGTGTGAGAACTTACGAGTAGGTCTCCGTGACTCAGTGACTGGAGAGTGACCATGCTTGGGTAGCTGATGACAGCATGAATGTGGGACAATGTGGGGAGGGAGAAGTTTGAGAGAACAGAGGTTATTAATGTGAATTAAGAGGAAAGAAATCTGAGCGTAAAAGTCCATTTAGACATCACAAGTGGCCTCTGCTTGATTTGTAAACTTCAACAAAATCTGAGCTGTATTTTTATAAATACATGTACTGAAAATAACAACCAAAACAAACAAACAAACAAACAGAACAGAACAGAACCTCAGCTCAACCAGTCAAAAGCAACCAATACATTTAGAATGTTAAAGTAGGAACTTTCCCACAAGATAGATCTATGATGTGAATGTGTGGGCATGTCCCTCCCTCTCTCCCTCCCTCCTTCCCTGCCTCCCTCCATCCCTCCCTCTTTCCCTCCCTCTCTCTCTCTCTCTCTCTACAAGTGTATATGCTTGCATTATTTCTATGTTCTTTCTAGAAGAATCTTTGCTGAATTTTTTTTTGGGTGGAGCTCCCAAACTACCCTTGACTAGGAGTTGCCTGTTTCCCAAACTGTAATTTGATCAGATCACTTCCCTGACATTTCTTATGGCTCAGTTTGTCCTTGTGAAGAGAGGCCGTCACCGTTGGGATGGCCAACGTATTCTCTGTCGCCAAGCAGGAAGTACTCTCAGCCTATCAAGAGATTTTGTCTGTCAACTTTTCTCGTGGTGTGTTCTTTCATTCTCTAACACTTAGTGTCTATTCTTACAGTGTAGATAGGGAGAGAGTAAATCAACTTCTGCTAGGCACTGTTACGGCTGTCAGTAACCCATGAGACAGAACCTCTATTATATGCAACGGAAGGTAGAACAGGCTGACACATTTCCTTTATGCACTACCTGAACTTTATGCCGAGAGTGGAAAGAGAAAGAGAGCATTCTTTTTTCAAACTGGTGTAAGAACAGGATTCTGGGAATTGAGATAAGCCAGGTAGTTATTACTATATTTTAATTCTAATACCTGGGTGACTATTGGAAATAAAGTCTAATAAAGACCAGATAACAGCTCCATGTGACAGTGAATGTCATCTCCCCTGTACCCACCTAGACAACCTAGAAAAAGCCCGCTTGGCTGGAGTCACATCTTCATTGTTGTAGGTTAAAAGGAGAGAATGAAGAAATGTATTCTAAAGCCCTCGATACTTTCGTTCTTTTCAGTAAAACACTGGTTACAGTGCTTACCTTTCTTTTTATTCTAGAGGAATTTCAAGTTGTTCTGAGTGGGAGAGCAGTCACATCCAGCAGTCATGACGGCAATGTCCTCTGCACATTCACTGTGAACAGCACCTACTCGAAGAGTGAGTCTCCGGGATGCCATGGCACATGAATGTCTTTACTGCACACAAACTTGAGGATTTTTCTGCTTTAAAAAGGATTTATTTTTATTTTATGTGTATGAGTGTTTTGCCTGCACATATGTTTGTGCCTACAGAGTGCCTGATGCCTCCAGAGCCCAGAAGACATTGGATTCTTTCAAATTGGAATTATAGATGGTTGTGAGCTACCTTGTGGGTGCTGGGATCCAAACCTAGGTCCTCTGGGAGAGCAGCAAGTGCTCTTAGTCATTGAGCCATCTCTGTAGTCTGGGATATTTTTTTCTCTCTTTCTGTCTATTTCCCTTCCTCCCTTCCTCTATTTCCCTCCCTCCCTCTCTTTCTTTCTTGAATTAAATTCTGCCATTCTACAATTTTTCATCAGAGAAGTAATGAAACCTCCATAATAATACAAAGAGTAATAATTATTTAGTAGTGAAAACATTTGTTCATAAACCCTAGACCCTGTCCTAAGCAATGTCACTATTCAGGAGATTGTTGGTGGTGAGTAAAATGATCTTCCTCCTGTGCTGAGACAGCTAATGACAGGCACAGCTGAAAGTACTTGCACCCAGGTTTTGGACTAAGCACATCAGTCCTGTGATCAAATGTCCTCTGTCTAGACTTACATTTTGCTACTCTTGCCTTAAAATGGAATTGTATCGGACTACCTGTTGCCTTACAATTACTATTTTTACCATCTGTTCTCTACATTTTCATGTCTAATAACATTTCAGTTTCTTGAATTTCTTTCAGTATTGTTTCATTTGGCTCTCATGCTGTTGGCCTTTCAGGCCCTCAGTGTTCACCAGAATCGAGTTGGATGATAGTCATCTTGTCAGTAGGACTTGGTTTTCTGAGTGTGTTGGTCTGCTGGTAAAACATTTTTTTCCCAGTCAGTGGGTATTCTGGCCTTTAATTTATGAACTCTGGTCTAAGTGTTTTTAGCGAGATTCAGCTGTAGCTTTGCTGTTTCTCTGCTGGTACTGAAATCAGCATCAGGTTTGGCAACACTCAGCCATTTGTGTGCTTGTTTGTTGAATTAAAGCGGGGAGAGTTTCAGCATGGTAAATATGGTCATTATTCTCTGTTCTCTGTATCAGGAACACCATTGGGTTTGGGCTAAACTCATAATACATAACACAGCTGAGCAGGGAAGACTAACTTTATTTCTATTCAGTAGTTATTAGTATGTAAGTGCTAGATTTATTTGACTTCTTTGGATTGCATATTTGGGTTGATTATATTATACACATTGATGAGAGTCACTTTATTGACAACTCTCAAATTGGTGGAGGTGAAATTGTATTTTTATCACTCACATTCTTAGTCAATCCATTTGCTTATGTAAATGTTTTCAGCCATTTCATTGCCAGATGAATTTTCACACTTCCGGCTAAAGCTCCACAGGGGTTAAGCACCCAGCTTGCTAGGATGTGCTTGTATGGCGCAGAGATAGCTATCTCCTCAACTTAGCCACAAGTCTTCTATTTTCCATTCTTTCTAAATTCTGTTTCTTAGAAAGAATATATAATTTATCCTTGAAAGTCTGATATATTTGAAACAGAGAAAAAGTTGTATCTACAATGTATACTATTAACTTAGCTAAAAAAATATCCTAACTTAATTTTTATCATTTCTTTGCATCCAGATGTTATAACTCTTCATTTCTCAGTCTCCTTTGTTTTGCCTCTTTAGTTAGGCTTTAAAAAATGCTGTTGACTTTTCTCATATTCCCCAATGAAGTCTTATTTTGTAATGCTTGGCATTTTTTTTTTGAGTGAGGCTGTGCTAGAGATATATAACTCTTTACTAACTAAATCACATCTTTTTTTTTTTTTTAGGTGAAAAACCGGTACTTGTTCAGTACAATTCCATACTTTGCCCTGCGCCTGTCCTACACAAGGCTGGAGAGTAAGTATGCCATCAACAACAACTCAGCAGGGATTTTCAGCTCCTGGGTGACTGCCCTGTTCTGCGGAGACTCACCTCTTTTCTCTTTCTCCCTCTCTCTCCCTCCCTCCCTCCCCCTTCCCTCTCTCTGTCTCTCTCTGTATGTGTGTGTCCTCACTCCTGATAACAACTTTTCTTCACTGATTAAAAACAAACAACAACTAAACCAAATCAAAACAAAACCCAGATCAAACAAATAACTATAATATGACAATTCACATTGGTACTTTTGTTTGTTTATTTTGTTTTTTGAGGACAAGGTGTCATGTAGCCCAGGGTGACCTCAAATTTACTAAGTTTACTAAGAGGCTGCCTTTGAACTCCTGGTCCTCCTGCTTTACCTTCTAATGCTGAAATTGCAAGTGTGCAGCCACCAAGTCTGATAGTTAAATTTATTATGAATATTTTTTAACTGTACTGAGTGGGTCTCTGCAGCCACCACAGCCAGCAGAATAAGGATCCACAAAAGGCAAGAAGGCAGTTTGGTTCATCATAACTAAGGAGCTCGTGATGGTTCAAACTTCGGGAGCCTGACTTTGAGTAGTCTATTTCAGGCATATTTAAGCACAACACAATTTGGTGAAAACTTTCCTGGTGATAACGGATTCAGTCCCATGTGCACCATAAGCCTTAAGATGCGATGCCACTGACACTCTTTGTAAAGGAGATGTGACACATTCCATAAAGATATGTTCTATAGATTGACAAGCTCACAGTACAGATCTTGGGGAGAAACTGGCGTGGTTTTAGCCACACAGATAATGCAATAGGATACCAGGCCATTAACCAGTTCAGCTCCCAACCTTCTGGCAGGATAGCAGATTATGCATTCCTTCCTTTGAAGGAATAGTCCTGTGTGTTTAGCATTCCTATTGGCCCTAGTGCTTACCTGTGAGCACAAAGACCTTAGTACCTCCCACACTGCACAGACTGAACGTTAAACTATAAATTATTACTAAAACTGTACCCACAGTAGGTTGAAGATAGTAATGTTTACTACATCTTGGTCATGAATATTGATTAAATATAATCTAAAATCGCATAAATGAGTTTGAGAATCATTGTTAAAACTTCCAGATAATCACAGCCACACCCATTATTTTGACCTTCAGAGTACTGAATGTACACACAAGTGCACACACACACACACACACACAGAGTTCCAAAGTAAGATTTTTAAATATTTGCTATGAAATTTAATAGTTATTAAAGATAAAAGCTAGTGGGATGTGGCTCATGGTACATACGATTAAGCGTACATTTTCATTAATTTGTACCTTAATTATTTCCGATTTCAGTTAATCCAATACTCATTGTGTGTGTGTGTGTGTGTGTGTGTGTGTGTGTGTGTAAACCCGGATGATAACTGGTTAAAATCAGAAATTTTTAGTTTAGAAGAAGGACTTTTATTTGAATCATCAATGCACAAGCAATTTTAATAGTAACTTAGTATTTCTATCTGATATTTTTCTCATACTCCTTAATATGCAACAAATAAGTATATAAGGTTGAGATGTTCTCTATTTGATAGCAATGACTACAATAGTTCAGAATGCTGATCCGATGCGCGGAATTACTTAATGTTCATCTTTTCACAGAGCATAAAGTTATTAAACACCAAAAGCTAAAGTCTCAACTCAAAATTAGTTTCACACTTTGAAGAATATGTTTCCTTCAAAGAGAATGGTTTTCATGTTTTACAGTCAGCTTGAGTACTTGGCTTTAATGAAAATGTCAGCGTTCACTGTATTTGGAAGTTATTGAACAACACTCTGCTCATGCAAATAAAATCAAGTGGTACCAGCTTTATATTTTAAAAAAATTGAATGGGCTATACCATATGACTTCAGAAGTAAGACTGTTATTCAATTTTTGTGTGTGTTCTGTATGATAGTCTAGTGTCAATAACCACCTGCCTATGACTGAGTCGGACTTTCTGGTAGTTTTAGTTTTTCATGGCATATCTTACTCCAAGTGTATAGAATTCAGTGAGTTTGTTGTATCAGCCACGAAAAACCACTGGAGTTTGGATCTGTTTGATAGAACTTGGAATGTCCCAGTCTCAAGTTATATTTTTTAGTCTTTTCATTGGCTATAACATCTTTGTTTTTGGCATTCAGGTAAAACACTTTTTGAATCATAATTTATTTGTTCCTAGTTCATGCTCCACTCTTCAGTGACCTCATCTGGCACTGATTTCTGAAACTAAGCTTCTCAGCTTCACAACCTCTACTACTGTCATCCTAGGCAAAGTCACGTTGTCTCATGCTGCCATCATTAATCTCTCTGTTTGCCTCTGTGTTTCTACCTTTGACTTCAGGGATCCAATTGAAATAGATAGGCTGTGTCATCCCTTCAGGTAGGATCATTGGAATATGTTCCTTTCACACACAGAGCTGAGCTGGCAGTGTTCTCCTAAGGAACCAAACCCTCCCTTCCTCAGCTCTCATGTCCTCATTGCTTCTCCGCTCAGCTACGGCCATACTACCCTTTCTCATATCTCTTAACCCATCAGCTTGCACTTCCATCAGTGCTGTTAGACTTGCTGATCCCTCTTCTTGGAATGGTGTTTTCTTATCTCCTTAAGTCTTGTTCAAATGCCACCTTCTCGATAAAGTAAAAACCCTATGAAGGGTTTTTACTCTTTCTTATCAAGTGACCTCCTTATTCCCTTTACATGTTATGATTTTTCTCCCAAGTCCTTATGTTTTATTGTATCTCCTTTCTGCTAAGACAAATGCTGCTGAGTCTTGTTTCTTGTAGACTCCCTTGCATTTACCCAGAGCTCACCACTAGGTAAATTATTAGGAATTGAATGTTGACAGAGGTTTCTGTCCCGCCCAGTTCCCGCAGTCGTTCAGACCCAAAGAATCACACAGAGGTCTACATTAATTATAAACTGATTGGTCTAATAGCTCAGGCTTCTTATTAACTCTTATAACTTATATTAGCCCATAATTCTTGTCTGTGTTAGCCACATGACTTGGTACCTTTTTCGGCAAGGCAGTCACATCTTGATTTCTCTTTGTCTGGCTTCTTCTGTGTTTGGGTGATGACTGCAGACTGAAACTTCCCTCTTCCCAGAATTCTTGTTGCCCCACCTCTACTTCCTGCCTGGCTACTGGCCTATCAGCGTTTATGTAAAATACAAGTGACAAGGTAAAGACCATTGACCTGCAGCAATTTAATTATTAATAATTAGTAAATTATTAGTGTAAATTCACTAAGCATTTGATGGTTGAAAGGCGATTACATTTTTCTCAAATAGTTCTGTTTACCAATAAAGATAAAGAGTTAAAAGAGGTTATTTGATTTCTGATGGAGGGACAGGAATAGGAAAAATAATCAGAATTTTATTTTAGCATTACGTACCATTGATAAAGACAGAAATATATGAAACTTTTAAATAAGTGAATGATTAAAGAGGACATTTTAATTATTCTCTCACATAATTATAAAATGAAATGGCACGCAATTTATATTTATAAATACATTTAAAATATGCCAGGCATTAGTTAAACTTTAAAAAAATACTTTGACTTTTGCTTATCTCTGTATGTGGGGTGTGCCCTGCAGGCCAGTCCTGTGCCCCTGCCATGGTATACGGGGAAGTCACAGAACAGCTTCTAGCTTTCCTTCCATCATGTCGCTCTCAGGGATCAAACTTGCAGCAGGCTCCTAGGCCTCAGTCTTTTTCTCTCTCCTTGAATTGTGTGCTGACATCCTTTCATGCTTTGCAGATAGGATAAATACTTCAGATGCACAATTTTAAAAATTACATACATAATGATAAATAGTGGGTGTGAAAAACCTTCATTTATTTAGCTTTTGATATTAGTATTTTACTTATAGGTACAGAATGTTCAGGGATAGAGATCCATCTGAAAAAATTGCTTTTGTACCATTTTATTTTATTTTGACATCAGATTCTAGATAATCATGGAGGCACTTTTGGGGAACATTGTGATTATTCCCGGTTCTGGGAGGCTCACCATTTGCTCTGCTTTGTAAGTTGCACACAATTTAGACTGTTTCCTTTGCCTTGACTTCTCTTCAGATACTTTCCGTAGGTGACCAGTTCTTCTGAGATTGAATCAAAACCGGCAAAACTGAAACAGTGTAGCCTTGTAAGGTGAATGATGCTTAATATGTTTGCCTAATTGCCTCTTGGCTAAGGATTCAACCCCATTAAATAGCTACTTAGTCTGTGTTTCAAATAAACACATCTGGCCTGTGAGTGAAGGAAGGCTTCACTGTGAAGGTGACAGATGTGGCGATGGGTCCCCCTGTTCTCTCACCTAAATAATTAACAATGCTCTGGTGAAGGAGTCCTGGACAGACAGATGCTTGGTCTCAGAGCTGGCCCAGAGACACATGCCTCTGCTCATTAGTCGGCTCTATTTGTTCTTCTCTCATCTTCCCGTTGAATTTTTTGAACATGCTTGTGGATTTTGATTTAAATGAGGGCTAAAGTGGATGTTTACTGGGAGGCGGGACTAAGCACTTGCATTAGAATTGCTGAGATGTCTTATATTCCAGTACTGATGTTTTGAAGTAACAAATGTTACAAAGACTTGAATGTGGCAAAGGGATTTGTAGGGCTGAGGTGGGGGGAAGATGAGATGGGCACCATCAGGATGCATTATATGTAAGGATGAAGCTGTAAACTAGCAAATTTAATTAATAAACAAGTTTCAAAACAAAGACATTAAAAAAATATCTGTGCAGGTCCTGTCTAGGAGTAACTAAGCAGATTAGAGTGGAGCTTTGAATAACTTTCTTTGAAAGAGATCGAAGTCTACTAAATTTACTTGATATAGATTTTGGATTAAGGATGAACAAATTCGTAGCATATGAGAAAGAGAGTAAGAGTGGAAGTAACTAGGCTTTTCCTACTCTTCTCATTGGACACCCTTTCCTTTCAAAACTTTATCTGTTTATGAAACTCGTCTTAGCAAAAATTTTGGTAGATTATTTAGTTTATTTGTGTCAGTTGCTCATTTGTAGCAAGCTGCCTTCTTTGAGTTTAAACAGAATGGCCTCCTGTGAGTTCTGTGATTGGCCTCCATGCCAGGGTAGCAGTCTCCAGGTGTGCCAGGCAGTCACGGCACACATTTGCAATACAGAGCGAGTTCTCTGACCCTTGCTCTGTGAGACAATGACAGTAGCACAGCTGCTCTCGAGTACTTGAGATCGCAAACCTGTAATTTGACAAAAAGAACAGAGAAAACTCGGGTAAACATACATAAACACATTGTGAAGAAAGAAAAACAGAACGGAGCAGAGCAGAGCCTCAATCTACAGCTTGCTCGATCGAGACTACGTAAGGAGGCATATGGTATAGTTAAATGTGCTTTCAGAAACATCGCCCAGAATCTTCTGGCAAATAGGAAATAAATATCTAAACCAGACGAAAGTGATAACATTAGTTCTTTTTGAAGGCAGCATGGGAAACCACCAACAGAGAGAGGTGGAGTTAGAAGTGGTGGATATGGGTCATTTCAAGAACCTGATATGAGAAATCTGGAATATTCGGTGAGGGTGACTTGGAATGAGAGCTAGACTTGGTAACTGATTAAAAATATTTTTCCTGAACATTGTTATTTTTCAATAGTGAGTCTAATTTACTTTGTCTGGCATCCAATTGACTAATTCCATTTACTTTTTTCTTCGTTGGCTGAATTTTGCTTTTTGCCAAGCTTTTCTTTCTTTTGCAGAAACATACCCACATATGTGTGTGTACATCCATATCTGTGCAGTCCCTAGATCTTTTGTGTTGGCAGCAGGTGATACAAACATTATTGATTCAATCTGTTCTTTCTTGTAAGGAATGAGACTTGATAATTTAATTTTCAATCCTGGATAGCAGGCCATCAGTTGTGCCTTTATTTGGATTATGACCATGAGAATCTTAATGAAATAAGTGAAAGTTGAGGACCTGCTTTGTTGCTCTAACCCTCTCCCAGCGTAAAACACACAGCATTTTTTAAAATACTGTTTTCTGATTATTGCAACCAGCATGTCATATTCTCTTAGTCAGCACTGTGTCTCTTTCTCAAGCATCTAAAAAGACAATTATAGACACTGTCATTTAAGAGTAACAATGTTTATTTTGAACACATGTATGGCTGGCCAACAAGATGTTGCCAAATGTGGGACTGTTAAATGCTTCCAAGAATGGGCAAAGATGTGACTCCCGTGTGATGTACATGTGGCTTCTTCCCGTGTGATGAACATGTGGCTTCATCCCGTGTGATGAACATGTGGCTTCAGCAAGCATCAGAAGAGCTGTCATGGGAAGGATCTGACTCACTCTTTCTTGTTTCAAACTAAGAAGAAAGAGAGAAAGAACAGCATCCAAAGAGAATCACATTTTACTGTGTTGTAAGGCAGATCTTTGCACAACCTAGAATGACTTAGCGAGTGTGCTCACAGCTAGAAAATGATGAACGTGATATCTCTTAAGTCTGCACGTGTAGCTTCTATGAAAAGACTTAAAATAGGGGGTTATTATTTTCCAATTTTTTTTTGTATTTCACTAAAATTCACCAACTTATTAAAAGGGAGTTGTTGCTAGTGCAATACTGGAGGCATTGGCAGTGATGTTCGATAGGATTTCCATTGAGCTCTGACTATGCCCTGACTTCTGAAAGCTGTCAATCTTGCTGGCTGTAGTTTTTGTTTTGGTTATATACACATGTCATGGTAGCATAGAAAGAAATTATTTAACTAAAAATTCCTTTAATATCTTTAAATAACACATTTAGATAGAACATTCGTTCACCTCTGTACCCCCCACAAATAAAAGTGGCTTCTTTGAACTACTCACAGATATGAAACCTCTCTTTCAATTTAAAACCTTTATCATTCATGAAGCTTAACCTCAAGGAACACTTTGCAGAGTACTAGATAGTAGTGCTTGCTTTCAGATATCTGAAGTTACTACAATTTTAATAACTTTTTGAGTGGTTGCCAGTTTAATTTTCAGGATGTGCAAATTGGAAATAAATTATTTAGTGCTTCCAGCAATTGTCTTTAACAGTTTCATTTACTTTTTAAAAGTCCTCTTTAATGGATCATTAAATAGAAATCTTTTACAGAATATATATTTGTATATAAAGTTGGGCGCAAGTCCACACATTTCAAGTAGGTTTCTGTGGATTGAAATGTTAACCCTATTTCATGAAGTGTGACACTTCTCAGATCAGAGTGGCTTTGACTTGTACTGCTGAGTCCTCTTCTCCTCCTGTTTTGGAACACTCATGCATCTGCAGGTTTGTTAAGGCACTGTAACTATGAGGATGAATTAATTTTATTTAGTCCATAGTAAGCTAGAAGACGATTTAGTAATTTCTCTTGCAGAAGAATTTAGTGTGCTTGAATTTAGCTTTATCAGCCATTAATTGAGTGCTAGGGGTCATGAAAATGTACTTTAAAAAATCTTTGTCTTGTGATACATTGTAAAAGTTTCTTTTGTCTTTTTACATTTGAAAAACTGTTTCAGGGTGGTGCCAACAGCACTTTAGGGAGTCTAGAAAAAGTACTAAGCTCTAGTTCCATTTATGGCCAAGAGTCGAGTACATTGTGTTTCCAGCCTTGTGTTCCTGCATCAGCTGCATTACTCCTAGAATGTCTCCACACTATTTGAACTTCATTTTTTCCATCTCTCTTCAGATGTTACCCCAGGGTCCTGCTGTTCCTTGAGGCTCTTAACTGTCATTTCTCATCATGGCTACATTTCTGACCTATAAAATCATTTTCTCAAAGGCTTCCTTTCTTGCTGACCAGCTCCAAATCTCCAAGCAAGATCCCACCTTCCCCTGTAGTTCTAGTTCCCATAATCCACTTTGCAATGTCCACCTGACTTTCCTATAGGTATGTTAAACTTGGAGGCTACAAAGAGCTCAAGTTTGGTCCTTCTCCTGTGTTCTCTACACAAGACTTGCAACCAACTTGTTAACAGAGAAGCATCAAAATCATCTTTCTTTTTTCCTTGCTTCCTACATCCTGTGAATATCTGTGACCTTTTAATTATGACTTAAGAGCTCTCATTTTCTCATTTTTATAAGTTTGTGTTGCCACCATTTTAGTTCAATTTCCCTTTGGATTTCATCTGAAACAGACTCGGACTGTTGTAATTGGTCTTTGTACTCTAGAAATACATTCTTCAGATTCATGCCTTATACTTAGTAATATCAGCAAGAATGGCATTTGTAAAACACAATTATCACCATGTTTCTAAGATGCTCATTACCTTTTCAGACTATTTCCAAATTCCTGGAACTAGAATTCTGGAAACCTAGCAGCCATCCCTGGTACTATCATTTTCATTCCACAGATGCCTGCCCGCTCTCTAGTACCTTATTACTGGCAAATAGAATTGTTTCTTGGATGGTCCACTGCCTCTCTCATCTTTCAGCCCGTCAGGTTCTTCATCTATAAAGATTCAATTTTTTATCTTACTTTTAACTCCTGATCATTCTTCAGGATGTGTCGTATATGTGACTGTCTTTGGAACCTTTGTCATTTTGTTCACTCCAAGAATGAATTATCTGTTCTCCTCCATGGTCCTATGGAACATCTGTGCTCATAACTATTTCATATAATGCCAGTCACACTCCATTGTGAATTCTTGTGTATCTTCCATTCAGTGACATTGGGACTGGTTTTGTTATTACAGTTATATTAAACAAATCCTAGTTTGGCTGTGCTTCTTTTATAGCAATTATTAGTGATATCTTAGTCAATTTAAACAATTTAAAGTATGATTTTAGTATATCCATGTATGTGTGTGAATATAGAAATACAGCTCAGCATAGCTATAATGTTGGGCTTAATAAGATGTACTATAACAGGAAATAGGACTGCAAACTTTCTTTACACAAGTCCACATGAATTAGAAAATTTTGAACAGTTTATCTGCCTATATTTTTGTGTGAGTAGAATATTAATTCTTTAGGCAAATATCTTGCATGCATGCCTAATTCTGGTTATATATTCTATATTCTCTATACTAGTGTTTTTTTAGAATGGTTGTTATAAGAGTGTAAAAACCGTGATATTCTGGAAGTCCTTTTAATAAATCATTGGCTATAATAAAACTTCATATAGCTCCTGAGTTTCACACATTAGGAGGAGCATCTATGTGTTTGTGAAGTTCCCTCCCTGGAACAACTCTGGCATAGGTATAACTTCCATGGTTTTGCAGGCTGGGGAATGGAATATTAGTACTAGATTGACATATGTCCAAGATTGACTTTAGATTGCCCAACACGTTTCATAAATATGCATGCTTTTGAGAGTTGTGTTCACATTTCGACAAATAAAGATGAACTGTTTCATTGCCTTCTATTTGTGTCTGGAATTAAGTAAACACAGTATTTATTTAATATGCTTCAGCCCATCATTAGATCTCATAACTGAGAATCTGTATTCCATTATTAGAAGCATTCCAACGGGAAGTAGGAGTTACATAGGGCTAGGAGTAAGCAATGCATTGGAATTAAGAGAAAGGACATAAAATGTGACCGAAAACAATTACTATATGCATTGCAGCCTTAGGACAAACAAAGCTCCAAGTATTGACTTTAGGCTGGAGGATGGCCTTTAGCTACCTTCGTGCTTGGGGCAGTCATTGGATTCATCACAAAGCCATACCATACCAGAAATTTAAGGACTCTTTCTAAAGGAACAACGGAATTCAAAAGCAGAAGCAACTGTGTTTTTTATGTTTGCAACACTTTTGAAATTCTTTTCCAAAAATTATAAATATTCAAAAATATATATTCAAGAATAAATCTCTTGTTTCAGAAAAATGTGCTGTAGTTAACCATAGAAAATATGATTATAGAACAATCTGGATAAATAATCCTTGGCTAATGTGTGTGAGATAAATTTAAATATAAGTCCCAAAAATATATGTGGAGGACTAAGACTGTGGTATGCTAGTGAGGTGAAGGTTCCTGGATCACAAAGTCAGACTGGTCTGACCTTCTGGTGGGGTACCTTGTGAAACTTTAGTTTCTTGACTTGCAGAATGGAATTAGGGCCAATGGCCTACTCTGAGAATTAAATGGATGAATTAATGTTTCTGGCTAACAGGAAGAACTCAATTTACTAGTGCTGTTATCTACTGTACTGTCTGCATCTTGCTACCAATATGTGCGTGCATTTTATTGTTTCTGTGAAGACCACATATAAAAAAAGCTTCTGGTAGGTTTTCATATCTGTGTAGACTTGTTTCAATTTAACTCACCACTGGTCATGTTATACTAGAAGGTTGTTTGTGCATACACAGTCATTTTGTAACTAAGTTCTCAGCGTGTGTTTCTTCTGCAGGAAGGTGTGACCTTAATTTTCAAATTTGATGTTGTGGTTCTTATTTCACTTCAGTAAGCACTAAAATTGTAAATGT
Source organism: Ondatra zibethicus (assembly GCA_004026605.1). NCBI lineage: Eukaryota > Metazoa > Chordata > Mammalia > Rodentia > Cricetidae > Ondatra > Ondatra zibethicus. The sequence goes on along the minus strand of PVIU01009806.1, from coordinate 37,485 downwards.
TTCTGCTGGACTCTTAAGTGCTGAATCACAAACAACTCCAGCCAGTTGCTACTGACTTCTTAAAGTGGAAGGAATGAGATTACCCTGACAAGAATATATTAGTATAAATAAAAATTATCTTCTCCCTAAATAGAACTATGTCTGCCCTGTCATATGACTGCACACATCCACGTATGAGAACTAGGAATTAGGAAAGCTTGTTTTGGATTCTGTTATGCTTAGTCATGAAAACAAAACGAAACACCAAGTTCTGCAGAATAAGGAATTTGGTTTAACTTAAAAAAAATAGGCCATTTGTAATTCTATTTCGAAATAGTGCAAAAATTCAGTTAAATTCAAAAGTTCCCTTCTTTTCTAGTTTTAACTAAACTTTTTTCTTCTTAAAGATTTTTTTTCTTGAAGTGGGCATGCTATAAGGAATAGTCTTAATAAGAGTATTGTATTTATGAGTTATGAGTAAGATCTTAGCTTGACTTTAGCAGAATTGTCTTTCTCTGTGGTCCTATCCCTGTGTGGATCTGAGCCAAGTTACCATGTTGAGGGAAGGCACCATGACTTCAGTGGTATGATGGAAAGGGTTCATAATCAGGTAGAAGCCAAGATTCAATACTTTTTACTAAAGCAATTAGCATTTAGTTTCCTGGACTCCAGCTGTAAAACTGTGAAGACTACTGATTGCTTTAAAGAGCTGTGGTAAAGATTAAGCAGTCAACATTGCCTGGTTGACTTTTAATTATTGCTTCTTCACTCTTCTTGTAGAACTCTTGAAGTTTCCATCAGCTTTAATGATGGGACGTCTGCCATCTCAAGATCCTTAACAGTCACAGCTACAGAATGTGTGAGTACAAAGCTAATTGCCTTGAGAAAGATGTTTATCATGAGATAATAACCAAGGGAGTTTCTCTACTGTTCATGGAAGGCACAAACCAAGGGTAACCACGTGACAGGGACACATTTGCATAGAATTTAAGTTTTTCTGTTTTGATCTTTTTAAAAGGATTTCTAAGGTGCTATGCATTAGATTTCAATATTTCTCAAATCCCCCAAAGCCATACTTTAGATCAACATAAGGTAAGAGAATAGAAATGACGCATTCTTTTTAGGAGATTAAATATGGAAATTATTTTTATTATGAAGATTAGAATTTAGTATCGAAGAGGCTGATCAGGTTTTGAAATTATTAGTGCGCCTTAATAGGTGACATCATCATTTTGTCCACAGAGATGCTGTCTGTACTTTGTGATGTAAAGAAGAAATTTCCTTCTGAGGGTTTGGTAACAGCTGACTTTGAAACTGTATTTTAGTTGAGGTTTATTTGCATCATCTAAAATACAGTACTTTAGAGACAGGTTTTTCTTTTGCTGTAGTTAATTTTGTATATTGACAGAAAGTTTTGATATTAGACTGTTGAACATGAAAACAGGATGCTCTAAAATAGATTTCCTACATGGCTATTAATTTTATATGAATATACACACACAGACACACACACACACACAAAAGCAAATAAAGAAAAACCAAGAAACACTCTTTTTTTCTTCTCTAAAAGACCAAAATAGCAAGCTTAGTATTGACTCATATTATGGTTTTTAATGAAGTTTTATGTATTAATCCAGGAGACACAAAATACTGCCTCTGCAGAAATATCTGTTTTTCACTGTAAGTCATTGTTGTAGGGAAAAATATGCATCTACATGGGATTTTCAGCCCTTTGAACTCTCTGGATAATTTTAATTATCATTTCTTTCTGTTTTGTAAATAGGGGTTTTGTTTTGTTTTTTGTTTCTTGCAACTAATAGGCTTTGTGGATGTTGTAATTTTTGGTTTTCTGGTCTCTCAGGATGTGGTTGATGGAGGTTACAAATATTTGAGTTGTAGTTAGTTTGCTTAGGGTTTAGCTCCCTGAAATGCCACTTTCTACATCCTTCTTCCCCTTCTTTTTTAAATTAATCAATTAATTAATGTTTTATAAAACCATTTCTTCTTATTTTATATATCAATTCCAGTTCCCACTCTCTCCCCTCCTCCCCCTTCTTCCACCCCACTCTCCCACACCACCCCCATTCACTCCTCAGAGAGGGCAAGGCTTCCCATGGGAAGTCACCAAAGTCTAGCACAGTGCCCTAAGGCAGGACCAAGGCCCTCCCCCCAGTATATCTAGGCTGAGCAAGGCATCTATCGAAAGAGAATGGGCTCCAAAGAGCCAGTACAAGCAGTAGGAATAAATCCTGGTGTCACTCTTAGTGGCCCCATAGTTTGCGCCAGCCATACAACTGTCACCCACATTCAGAGGACCTAGTTTGGTCCCATGCTGGCTCTCCTGCTGTCAGGCCAAAGTCGGTGGGCTCCCATTAGCTCAGGTGAGCTGTTTCAGTGGGTATCCCTATCATGGTCTTGACCCCTATGCCTGTAGTATCTCTCTTCCCTCTCTTCAATTGGACTTTGGGGACTCAGTTCAGTGCTCCACTGTGGATCTCTGCATCTGCTTCCATCAGTTGCTAGATGAAGGTTCTATGATGACATTTAAAATGTCATCAATCTGACTACAGGGCAAGGCCAGTTCAGGCACCCTCTCCACAATTGCTTAGGGCCTTAGCTGGGGTCTTTTTTGTGGATTCCTAGGGATTTCTTCCTAGCCCCATAATGGCTCCATCCATCAGATAGTCCTTCCCCCATCTTGACTATCCTGCTCGCTCAAGCTCGCCTTTCCCCCAAGGCGAGGGACTGCTTCCTCCCCTTCTTTATCCCTCCCTGCCACTTAAGAAATCTTTCTTCCTGGTAGGCAGGAAGACAGGTCTTTGTTTCTGTCTTATCGCTAAGAACTAGCTCCATGTGCAGGGACTCTTAGGCCAGATGACTCACCTGGCGCTTACAGATCTGTGAGGATATTTCATCTGAGCCTGGTGAGTTCGCAGGAGAGTTACGTTACTGGAGGTTGTTGAAGAAGAAAATGTTTTAAAAAAAAAAGAATATCAGGCATGTCAGATGTGGGAAAAAGTTGGAAGTGGAAATATTAAACCTAAATAGGGGTAGAGATGATTCTCACTGAGGTGACTGAGTCAAAGTCTGGAAGATGAGGGAGTGACTTCTCAAGACAATGTGTGATAAGAAGGTGCTGTGCAGATGGGAGGCGCAGGGCAGGGCCTGAGGTGGGACAGTTCCTAAAGAGAGCGGAGACACGCCCGAAAAATTGGGGTCTTGGTGCGGAGGAAACAGTGGGGGGCAGGGTGCCGGATGATTGATACTGCATGAGATTTTCTTCCTCCTCCCTCCCTTTGTCAGCGTCTGTTCAAGCTTTCTCTCTGTCACCCATGGGCGACATGGAGACGTGGCTCATGTGTGGCCTTGGCACCCATATAGTCCAGTATACAGTAGTGGGTGGCTCATCAAGTATGGTTTAGATGAATGGAAGAATAGCTTTAGATTTCTGTCATATATATTGAATTCAAGACATATGGCATTCATGTTGAATATTTATGAGGAGTTTTCAGCTAGCGGTCTGCTTAAGGAAAGCATGTCTGAGTAAAACTGAGAAACTTTTGGATTTATGATCATGACTCAGATCTAGGAGTAACTCGACCTGGCTTCAACCTCTTCCTCATCTGGCTTCTAGGTCTGCACCATGCTGTCTGTTCAGAGGACTGTGGTTTCCATGGTTGACTTCTCCTTACTCTGTTTAGGAAGTTATGTGAACAATGAGATGATTTCCTTTTCCTCACTGACCACTCTGTGCTCTGAGAACAACAGAGGAAACAGGAAAGCTGGGAATCCTATGCAATGAACTGAGCTAGTGTCTGCGATGAGGACGGACAGACAGACAGAGCAAGGTCGGGTAGCTTTAAATCGTTGCTTCCTCTGACCCTGTTTCCATCATGCTTGCCTGGAACACAGGAGAGTGAGCCCACAGTTCTCCGGAACATGTGCACTCTAGTTTGAAGTTTTGAACAGTCTTTGGGATCAGTTATGATGCCAGGACCATCACACTAACCATTCATTTCCCTTGTGGGGATTTTTGTCACCATTACTAATAGAGGCACTTAATTTTGAGGGGAAAATGAAGAATTTTAAGTGCCCATCTATGTAATATTCCAATAGCAGGCACAGGTCTGTGAGTTTCTTGTTCATTGCACATGCATAGAAATAGCAAACTAGCCAGCCAGTTCTAGCAGATTCCAGGCCTCTAGTTGCATTTCCTCTTTTGTGGAAAGGGTGTAAATGCTAATGGGGAATCAGATGCTCACAGAGCTCTCTGTGACACTGAATAGCACAGTCATGCAGAGTTGTTTCGTGAGTTGCTGGGCCTAGGTGGGAGTGGGGATTATCTCAACAAGACACCTCAGTGTCTTTTGTTCCTCTGGCTGTATGCTATAGTTGCCCAGTATACTTCTGGGACATGCTTTTCCTGGTTGTTCCTGTTTGCCTGCTTTTGTACTTAATTGTAATATGCCTGTGGGTGTGCATCATTCGTTTCTGTGTGTACAGATTATGAGGAAGGAGTATGAGCTTCCTGTATTTTCCTGATCTACACTCTGATTGTCTTCTGATAGCTTTAAAAAGATGGTATTTAGATGTTGTTCTAAAATCTCTATATTTTTTCTCTTTATTTTTCTTCTCTGAGCTTTTTCTCTTTAAAAACAAAGAAAACCCGCAAAGTCAACCAACTGAAACGGTTTCCCTGGGAATCCAGAGTAGTTGGACTTTGGCAGAGGCACTAGCTTCCTCTAAATTCACTGAAAAAGTGAAAGTGTCTATGTTCCTTTTGTTAAGTGTGCCATGTGAAGTCTTACTGACTTCGAGTTCATTTTCTTGGTGCATAGTTTGTAAACATTAAGCAAGGAGTGTCAAGTGGTAAGCCAATTGGAAATGGCCTTTGATTTCCCAGGAGACGTACATTATGATAGAAAAATGGAATTAAAGTTCCCAAAGCTCATAATTAATTCAATTGTAAAAAGGCTACAATTAAAATCTACAGAAATTCTGTTTAAATTTGTCATCCAGTCCACTTTGTAGCAATGGAATCCTAGGCAGGGTTCCTACTGAGGCCTGAAGGATACACCGGAGGTCACTACAGTGAAGGCAGCAGGCAGAGCCCAGATCAGGTGCCTAAAGGATGGGGGAGCTTTGCACTCAGACAGTGAAGGTCTTGCCTGAGTCACACGTGAACCACGACCAGAAGTAACAGGAAGTAAGGACTCATCAAGCTGCATTTCCATCTAGGCATACATAGAAACAGCCGTTGTGTTTTTCTTACTGACCCGTGTTTTGTCTCTTCTTCACCCTCCAAGTATGTAAAGTAATTGCTGTTGTATTGTCATAAAACCTGGGGAAATTCTGCTTGGAAGAAATTAGCTTGAACCAACATAATTGTTGCCTAAGCACAAAATTCCCCAAGGGACCATATGTTTAATCCTCAAAAGTTGTGGTTCTCACATTCTTTTAAGACTGATTTTAATCAGTCTGTAGCACACTGGAAGATGTTGCATTATTGACCCATCTTAACATAGCATGTATACATTAAGTGAAATAAAAAGGAATCTAACATAATTTTGGTCTAACATCATTTTGCATTTTGTGCTCATTTCTTTTCCTGCTTAGTGTGTGCTTCCTTATAAAAATAAATAAAATGTGGTATTTGACCTTAAACTTTACTTTTTTTGTTTATTTTTCCTTCCACAGTCTAATGGGATCGCAGCCATCATAGTGATTTTGGTGTTGTTGCTGCTCTTGGGCATCGCCTTGATGTGGTGGTTTTGGCCCCTTTGCTGTAAAGTGGTAAGAACTTTCAACTCTGCTCTTTTTCATGTTCTAAAGCAGTAAGATACAAAGTAAGGCCTGGCATGTGGATGGATGCCATGTGGTCCAGCAGCAGCACAGTTTTAATTAGCAACTTGAATTTCAATTACATACAGTAAATGCTAGAAAACACGTATGCCACTATCTAGTATAAAACTCACATTAGAGGCACTTCAGAACTCAGGTTTGTGGGACGACGTGTTGAGAGGTTGAGGGACAGTTGGGATGGAAGTTATTTCCACTGAAGTTCAGGAAAAGTTTGGATACATGGATGCCGATGTCTGCTAGCGTCATGGGAGCTGTAGGCTTTTGACAGCTGTTTCAAAAGTGCCTCGAGTGCATTTCTAAAGGATGTCTTGGCGCGAGGTGTTCTTTTACCTCCCAGCTGGAACATGGTTTAGAGGTGAGTCCAGTGCAGAAGTTAAGCTGTCAACCAAACACTTACTTTAGAGACAAACAAGCAGCTTTGGTTTGTGCTGTCTTCGGGTTTGAAGGAAGCCAGAGAGAGAGTGTGGTGGTGTGGGGTTCCCTGTTGCTGAACTACCAAGTTACCACCTGCTTGACTTGTAAAACCTCCACACATTTTAATCTAATGATTACTTTATCACAGCCTCTGCATGGGATTCATTGGGTTCACCTGGGCCAGGGGAGGCAATGGGATGCACACCTTTCTGAAGCTCAGGGCCAGAGTCCGTCATTTCCAGTTTGAAGAGGCCACCCTTATTTCTTGCCATGTGACCTCTTTTATCCATCCCCAGAGCCAGTACCGCTGTGCCTTATCTCCTTGATTATTCATCTGTACATATCTCTGTGACAGAATCTCAGTGGGGAAGGCTGCCCGTGTTACAGACCTATATATCCCAGTTGGACCCATTTGGATACTACAAAACCATCTGCCATCTCAGGGTTGTTAATCATCACACCTCCAAAATCCCTTTACCATGTAAAGTACTTTATCCACAGTACCAAAATTAAGTCATAGACATCTTTATAGAGGTATTATTCAGCCTCCTACGTGATAATGCATAACTTATATACATTAGCATATTTCATTTAATCCCCTTTTATCTAGAGTTTATAGAAAAGATTATCCCAGAAAAATCTTTCAGTGCGTTCCTATTTCTTGTGTTGAGAGTGTTACTCATGGAAGCAACACTTTCTCCATCTCCTGGGAGTGTTTAACATGACACAGTAGACTGCCCCTTCCTTCCCCTTCCCCTTTGTTACCTGATTTCAGCTTCTCAAGATATCAGCCCGGGCTTGGTTTTCCATCTCCATTTCTTATTAGAGGCACCACAGTCTGCTGCCATGAGGTAGCCTTCCCATCCTCTATCTCAGGGTAGCTGGCCCCCAGAGGTAGCACAGCATTAGCTAGGGCGGCAGGAGAGGTGCCAGTCTCCCTGTCTCTGCTGCACTACTCATCAAGGTGCTGCCACAGGAGCTTATGCTCAAACAGTTTCCTGGTATAATCTTGATTATCTTAGATACGGCTATGGGGGGGGTGGATAGCATTCTTGAGTCTCAAATTAAAAAGCAAAAAGGTGCCCTAATGTGATTTGTGCTCCTTGCATTTTTAATTTAAATTTTACGGTGGCAAACTTTCTCCCTTCATTAGTTTATAATTTCATTTACTCTTGGTCACAGGGTGCAAAAGTGTCAAAGTGTGTCCTTGCTCCCTTAAAGACACATGAAAAAAAAATGAAATGACCCTTTTTAGGAAGTTGTTACGTTTTCTGAAATGTAGAATATAATCTTGGATATTAAGGAGGAGGTCCTAGCTGGTAAGAGCAGGTCCATTCTAACCTGAGGCTTTGCAGATAATAAACCGTGGAATTATGTTTATGCAAGGCGTTGAGAAGTCCCTCTAGTTATTATAGAATTTCACAAAGAGTCCCTAGCTTCAAAAAGAGCACGATCGATCGCTCATTAGTTCTGCAGTTTGTTTGACGGAGGCAGCCACTTTCACTTTATTCTTAGGAGCACAGAATGGAAAGCAGCAAGCCCTGAATGTGAACTCAGAGTCACACCTAGGTGGACGTGAACTCTAACAAGTGTGTTCTAGAGGAGGTTCAAAAGCTGGGGTAAGGCAGAGGCAAAGTCCTTTGTTTACCCATTGGCAGATATGTTTTGATCATGTAGAAGGTGACAGTTACTGTATTAGGAACTAGAGAATCATACGTACCTACAAAACGATATGGAATTTTGTATGTCAATATGGAAACAAAGAATTGTGAATGAGAAGTGTAGACGAAAGGTCTCTAAGTACCCAATAGCCATATATAAAGAACATTTTTCAGAGGAGCCTGATTGAGTGTATGTTTTCAAAAACAAAGAAAATATGTAATTAATGAAAGACCTTTCAGGTGTGTGCGTGTGTGTGTTTATTTTGTGGTGTGCTTTAAAAAGTGCTGAGCTGAGACTTAGTGTGGAAGACCCTCATGCAGAAGGGTCTCCTATGATTTCTACAAAGTTTGCGTTAACCCGAGAATGGGAAGCAGAGAGATTCAAGGGCCTTTGAGAATTGAATGATTTAGTCTCTTGCGATAGGGAGATTGTCTTGAATAGTTTAGAAGGGATCTACACATAACCTTAATTCTTAGGAGGGAAAGTGAACCGCAGAAAGGGAGAAAGTAGTGTAATGGAGACAGACTGGAATGGTACAGACCTCAACACAAGGGATGCTGGGGTGGGGAGATGCTGGGAAGGCAGGGAGTGGTCCCACGGCGGCCTGCAGGAGGAAGCAGTTGGCCAACAGTAGACCCCTAACCTCATGAGACCTAATTCAGACTCCTGACTTCAGATGTGACTAAAAACAAGTCTCTTTGTTTTGGGTCACAGGTTTTTGATGTTTCTTTTTGTTGTTGTTGTTGCAACAATAAGAAAATAATCATATTTTTAGACTCATTCTGATATTCCCAAGTTGGAAATGACTGGTCAGGGTTATTGATTTTGAGGAGTCATGAGAGATGGCTCAGGGGTAAAGGCACTTGCCGCCAAACCTGATGATCTGGGTTCAATATCAGTAACTCATAGTGTGGAAAGACACAACTGGCTCCTTATGCGCATTATGCTACAAAAATAAATAGATAAGTGTAATAAAATTGACCAAAATAGAATAACCAGGTTTTGGTTTGTAATGCGTACTTCATGTACTGAACGGGACTGACTTACTGTCCCAGAGTGAGATGAAAACAGGATGAGATTATAATTCCTAGAAATATCCTAGGCACGTGTATTGCTAGCATCATTTGACAGGCTCTTCAGGTTGCTACTCCTTGCAAGAAATGTCCAGCATGGTTTCATTCAAATGCAGGTGTGCAGCTGTTGGCCCTCCTGAAAGCTAGGGATTGGCGTTTTGCCCTGCAGAGAACAGCAGGCCACAGGATGTTTAGCTATATACTGTCTCTGGGACTCGGATGTACCTGGTGAGCTGTGTGTGCCAGCCTCATCTCAAGACTCAAGGAACAAATGAAAGCCAGGAGCATCACTTCTAAGCTAGTTTATACTGATCCTGGTGAAAATGCACAGTGTGAAGTAGTCCTTTTTTTTGGTGATGTGTGAGTAAAAATATACCTAAGCCAGCATTTAGCATCATTATTTCTTTAAAATCTATCCTCTAGTATAGCTCAGAAAGTTTGTGAAAACAGGCAGGCATTGTGTTACTTGTTGGAAATCTTTCCAGTGATGTAAACAAAGAAACAAATAACATACAGATGTTTACTGGGGCATCTTCCTGAACTACGTCATCCCCAACACTGAGAGACATGCTGTCGGTGTCTCCCACAATCAGCTTTAAAACAGAGCGGGCTGTTGCTCATTGTAACAGAAGTTCTGATGGCTGTGGAAACATTGTGTTCAAGGGGATCTGTTACCCCGGGGTGCCTGGTTCTTTCATTTTCCCTGAGAAGTGTCCCTTATAAATGCATACAAAATAGAAAAGACACATTTTGTAGTCCGAAAGAATCACAGTTCCTTTTTTTTATTAGTAAATAGATAAGGTAATTATTTCCCAGGTCAATCATAGTTTTCTTCCCTCCTCTCTTCTCAGTACTTCCACCCCCAACCTCCCTTCCCTCGCACCCCACATCCATTCCTTCTCCTTTCTCTTCAGAAAAGGGAAGCTCTCCCATGGGTATCTCTCCAGTCAGCCATGGTATATCACGTTGCTGGAAGACTAGACATCTCCTCTCCTGTTAAAGGTGGAAAAGGCAACCCAGTAGGAGGAAAGGGTCCCAAAAGCAGGTAACAGAGCCAGAGACAGCCCCTGCTTCTACTCATAGGAGCCCCACGAGAAAACCAAGCTATACAACTGCAATAATATGTGCAGAAGGCCTAGGTCAATCCCGTGTAGGCTCCAAGGTTGGCAGTTCAGTCTCTGTGAACCCCTATGAGTCCAGGTTAGTTGATTCTGTGGGTTTTCTTATGATGTCCTTGAGCCCTCTGGCTCCGACAATTCTTCCTCCCCCTCTTCCGCAGGATTCTCCAAAGTCCTCCTAACGTATGGCTGTGGTTCTCAGAATCAAAATTTTTAATTGTAATAAAATCTGAAGTATAATTAGATTTTAAATGTAATATATTTATAACTATAATTTAGTTTCAATATTGTTCATGTACTCAAAATCCCACACATTTGAATTTTGCGTAGTTAATATGAGAAAGGTTCTGTAGATGCACCAGGCTACTACAGTAAAGGCATAGGATACCAAAGTCAGGTCGAAAGTGCCTGTTGTGACTGGACGCTCAAGACAGTTTTATTGTGGCTATTCACTTTTTTATTTCCTATCCTGCCATGCATTGCAAGGAACGCTTTGTAGGGATGGAAGAGAAAGGTGACTATGACTGAAAACCCTGCAGATTGTGTCCTCTGTGTGCCTGGCTTTCGCACAGAATCAGAAATAGAAGCAAAGGTAACCCGGAGGGCACAAACCTGCAGTACCTTTAGTAAGAGAGCTCTTACAAAAAGCTGAATGGACGGGCCCTGCCATTAGATATCTGTTGATCGTGCTGTGTTTGTGAACTGCTCTGCCAGGGGAAGGTTTTTCTGGTGGGAAGTCATCCCCTGCCTCCTGTTTGAGGCTGATGTTCTTACGTCCTTCACAGCAACTGCTTTTTCTTAACAAGGACGCAGGCATCTCTTTCTCTTTTGCCTTTGATTAAAAGAAGGAAGACACAAAAGGTTAAAGAACGCTTCTTATGTGTTGAGTTATGAATAAGATATCAGAAAACATGGTTGTTTTCATTACTGTTTACCTTAGAGGATACACTGTGTCTGTAGGAGATTTGTTTGACTAAATGGGACAGTAGAAATGACAGCCACATAATCGCCTTGTTTGGGGTAGCCAGCCACTCTCCACAATTACCGATGTAAGGCTCATGAGGTGGCAAACACAGGATTTCTGGATTGCTTTCCATGAGTGGGGTACACAGCTGCAAATACTGTTAATCCATGAGTGGGGTACACAGCTGCAAATACTGTTAATCCATGAGTGGGGTACACAGCTGCAAATACTGTTAATCCATGAGTGGGGTACACAGCTGCAAATACTGTTAATCCATGAGTGGGGTACACAGCTGCAAATACTGTTAATTACTCTGGGACCGATGAACGCTCATGCTGCTCTCTGTCCTTAGCCAAAGTCTCCATCCTCAGGGAGGCGCGGCGAAGTTCGCTGTGTCGTTAGTGCATTTTGCACGTTACAGAAAGATGTTGTGAAACTTCAATTAGAAAGCAACTTCAAAGTTGCCTTTTTTAAAGCCTGGTTTGCTTATAAGGTAAGGTTCATGGTGATGCTTCCAACCAGAGCTCTGTCGAACAATTCTTAGCAAGCAACAGCTGTGCTGTTCCTTTTACGTAGTAATAATGCTTCTGCGCTGCACTTGATTTTTATTGTCGAGGAGGGCTCCTGGTACCTTTATTGAATTAATTTCAGAGAGGCCCGATTTTGGGGGGGAATGCCCAATAAAACAGAAGTAATTTAAATTTTAATATGCCTTCCTTGCACCATTAATTAAAATGATTTATGTTTGGTTGCCTCATTGAAATACAGTATGATAGATGCTTGGATGTATTGCTTCCATGGTGATATTTTCCACCATCATTTAGGACTCAGGGTACCAGGTTTGTCCTGACCTATGACAGCAACGTCTTTAACTCCTGTCAGGATATAGCTTTATACTGTTCTTCCCTTGTCCCATTTGACCTTGTATTTATTGCACACATTTCTGGCTTTTTGCTTATTTGTTCAAGGTAAGATTCCCTGAACATGGTTGAACTGGCTAAGAAGGGAAGGAAGGAAAGAACAAGATACTGGGCTATATTTTCTGTGTCCAATTGTGGAATTCAGAAAAGGATTTTGCAAGCACAAATCTAAGAGAACTTAGGGCTTTGCACTCCAGAAGAAAGATACTGCCCTTGATTCATGCGTTTGTCAAGGAGAAAAGAGGAAATGAAAGGAAGACCCACATGGAGTTTTTAAAAATTCCCGTAAACAGGCGTTTTCCCCACTTTCTGTGGGCTTGTGGCCATTAGATGGATTTCTTCTAGTTACTGGTAAAAATTACATCTGAAATACTACTATCGACAGTCATTGTACTATATCCTTGTGTGTGTGCACGCGATCCAAAGCAATGCAATGTTGACAGTTCTCTCACTTTTTTCTGACTATCAGAACGTATGATTGCATCGAGCTGGCTGCAGGCTTCACTGCTGACATTTTCTAATGCAAAGAATGCCCACATCACTGGAGCATTTGAAATGTGTTAATGAGCTGATCAAAAGGACTGTTTGAAGCCGCTAACTTTCTTTTCTTTTCTTCTTCTTCTTTTTTTTTAATTTTTAAGAAATCGGCTCTCCTCCAAACTGAAATCTTGGTTCTAGCAGCTAAGCCGTTGAGATGTAATTCTCCCTCCCACCCCGATGATGATAATAACAAACAGAAAAAAAATTGGAGAAGACTCAAACTCTCCATATGGTCCATAAAGTGGTGAAAGTGTTTTCCAGAATTTTCAATACAGAGCTGAAGGATGCTAAGTGGAAAAAGTCCTGGCAACTAGGCAATATTATGCCTTTTAAAACCTGCAAATTCTCATGAAATATGGTGCACATGAATACACCCTTCTCTGGAGTGAATGTGCTCTTTCACTATTTAACATAAGAACAAGATTCTCATGACTGTTATTTTTAATGCACTTGGACAACACTAAGTTCCCTTCTCCCCCCAAATTAATTTTACTGGCACCCAGGCATGCCGCTTCCACATAGACTCCCACCCTTTTCTGGCTTATGGACAGGTAGTATTACATTGTTTTCTTTTCTTTTGGTTACTTATGAGGCCATGTGGTAATGTGTATAGTAAGGTTTATATATATAAGAAGAAGACTGGTTTATTTCCTGTCCTGAAATTTCTAAGTGAGTGATGCTGGGCATAATAGCGGATGTGCAATGCTTCTCTGAAATGGTATAAGCCCATCTCAACATACATACTTCCTTTACATACTTTCTCATTTTCTATCACTTGTGAGTCCATTCCCCCATCCACCCCAATAAAACAATTACAAACAACTGACTTTTCACAGACTTTCCGTTGGCAGTTCAACTTTATTTTAAAGTCTCCGATGTAATGGAATTGAACTCAAGGTTTGGAAGTAAATGTTCTAAGTGATGGGTTTGAATTTTAATTCTGTCTTTAATTCTGTCATTGTATGCACTTGGTGAAGTGTTGTAGTTAGAAGTTGTTGGAATTCTTTCTTCTGTGCTTAAAATGGACATCAACAAAGCAGTCTTACAAGGATATTAAAATAAAAGAGGCCAGAGTATCTACCATATGGTAGGGGAACCAGTGAAGGATGGTTACTGTTAGTAAGCAGAACACAGTCCGAGCTCAGTTCTGAGTCCTGTCCTGGGGGTTCCTGTCATTGTTGTGATGGATGTTGTGTCTCTTAACTCAGTAGCCTGGCATTTGATTGAGGCAGAACATGAAGGATTTATTTTCATTGCATACCTCCAAACTTCGAAATCTATTTAAGTTTATAATAGGTCATGCACATAATTAGTTTCATATTAATTGAAAAATTACCTCTAAAATGTTCTTTTCTGGAGTGTTATGAATACAAGGCACACATACATCCATATGGAATTGTGAAAAGTCATAGAAATAAAAGACCTATGAGAAAGATTATAACATGAAATTTTATTATATTATTGGGCTTTTCATGTTAGAGAGGACCAAAAATTAATCCAATTTATTTCCCAGATATAGAAAACTGGGATGATCTTATACCTTTCCAATTGCTGTCAAGTTCACTAATTCTCTGGATTCATTGGTTGGCAGACAAAGCTGATGACTATTTCCACTGAAATTAGCAACATTTTACATCATGGAACTCTTGCTGCATCACTCTCACCTTTTTATCAGCATTTTGCTTACTAACTTAGAGTGTGATAATGACCTAAAATATTGATGGTCCATATATTTGAAGGAAGCAGGGACATCACCGATCTTGTTGGAGCTAGATAGATGTAATGAGAACGTTGTGGCAGAGCTGTGTGGAAACTGGTGTTCTACCACACTGAGACATCAGGCGATGACAACAGAATAGCTAGGTCATGTAGATGTGCCCCAAAGAGGCTTGATACCTCAACGTTATAGATTATGTTAAGTAAAGGCTTTCCAGTAAAATGAAAACATGTGAAGGTACTCCTTGTCCTGTGTGAGTTTGATAGAAATGACTGCATAAAGATTTTAAACATGTATTTATTTATTTTATGTGCATGTGTGTGTGTGTGTGTGTGTGTGTGTATGTGTGTGTGCCTGCCTAAGTGTTTAATGTGCCTCACACAGGGGACAAAAGAAGGCATTGGCTCCCCTGGAACCAGAGTTACGGGTTGTTGTTCGCTACCCTGGGTTCTGGCAAATGCAGCTGGGGTTTCTGCAGGAGCAGTAACTGCTCTTAACTCCTGAGCCCATTTCTGCTGCCTTACAAAAGGATCTTAAGCTGAAATGTAATTTTCCTCTATTAGCACACACATCAATGGTCAGTTTGAACTGAAAAGGAGGAGCTATTGAGGGGAGAATGCTAGAGATTCTATTTATATATTATTTAATTTATCTGTGCAAGATGTACACATTTGAAGAGGAAATGTGAAATCTTTGCTGTGAAATAAAAGTGATCTCAGCTATGTTCAGGCTCGGCGAAACAGAAGGGTGTATTATGATCTTTCTCTAGTGAGAGAACTCTAAATAATACTTGCAAGATATAAGAGAAACATGAATTCCAAAGTCCTTAAAATAAATTCAACAATTTCTTGATTTGAACTGTGTGCTTTGGAACTTTGAGTCCATTTTGACGGGGGAAATGGTTGATTAAGCGTCTATTAGAAGAATATTGACCCCGTTACCCAAGTTAAAATATAGGCTCTCTAAAGATACTGAGAGAAGCTAGATGTTTAATTTTTACCACAGGATTAATTGTGAAAAATGTAATGATAGACTATCAATAGCATGTGTATTAGTGTTAATATTATCGTTTTTGGGGTTTTATTTTCTGAGCATTTCATACATTTGTATGATACGTTCTGATCAAATCTCCCATGCCAATTCTTCCCCTCCAGTTTTCCTCTATCACTCTCACTGTTATCTGCTACCAACCTTGTTTGTTCTTTTTGAAGCCCCTCAATTGAAATGCCAAGAAGAGGCAGGGAATCATGAGGTCCCGACTGCTTTGTCCAAACACCACTGAGTTTAATTGCTGAACTACATTTAAAAATATTATTTTGGGTTAAGGAAACTGTAGTTAGGATATTGACTAATCAATATATACTAAAAATTTGAACAAATAAACAACTAAAAAATAACGTAGGTAACTTATAACCAGTTTATTAAAAAGTGGGTTATATCTTTAGGTCACAAATATGACCTCAATAGAAACATATTAATTATTGAAGCCTCCAAAACAAGGAATTTATCTTCATTAGGAAGAAAATGTGTGTGTGTGCGCGCATGCGCACACACACACACACACACACAAACTCATGTTTTCCAGACTCCAGGACCAGGACAAGGGCTAAAGACTGGTAACTGTTAGAAAGTTCCTTGCCAGTCAAATGATGCTTTATGAAATAGTGAATTTCTCTATTGCTGTAGTCTAGACATGATTGGAACCACTAAAAGTGGGGAATTTTACAATATTAAAGTTTTGTTCACATGAACCTTGCAAATCTTTCTTCTTTCTGTAGTTATTCTCTATCCCTCTCTCCCTCCAGTATTCCTTCTTCCTTCCTTCCCTTTTCCTGCTCGTTTTCTTTCCACTTCCCAACTCTTTCATCTTTCTCTCCTCCCAACTTCCCCCTTTCTCTCCTGCCTGTCAAACTTGGAATTATGTTTTATACCAGTCCCACTCTGCTAAATAGTGGGAACACAGAGTGACCACAGTGAACTTGTGAGACATGTATTGACACTGGCCAGGAGAGTTTTTTAAAGTTAAGATAAAATGAAAGCAAAGAACTCTGTGAATGTTGGGGAAGAAGGGAGAAGGATCTCTAAACACCACAGGAATTGTCATCTGCTTTGGGAAGACTGAGAGTCATGGCAGGGGAGGGAGATGGGGGAGAGAAAAATGCCTAAAAGGATTGGAGAATTATTTAGAACAAAGAGACATTGTAGGTTATGCCAGCATTTGTAGTCTGCATCTGGAAAGAGCGAACTACTAGAAAGGAACATTGGGAAAAACAGTGGGGTTGGCTTTGACCTTACAGCATGAAATGCTGATAGCAGTGGTTTCATTGGGTATTCAAGTTGTAAAGATACAAAGTATTTCTTTTAATAAAGTGGATACACAATTCTTAACCTTAAGTCAGCTTCATTTGACTTTTGTTTTAAACCTTCATCTCTGGAGTTGCCAGAGTAGTCATTGTTTTTTTTTTGGTTTTTTTTTGTTTGTTTGTTTGTTTTTTTTTTTTAATACTTTCTTACTTTTTCTTATGTTATGGAACTTTTTACATTTTATTCTGTTTTATTTTGGGACAGGTTATCAAGGATCCTCCCCCACCACCTTCTGCACCAAAGGAGGTAAGTGATTGCCTAATAAAGTGAAAAGCAGTTGTTTTATTTTCATTTGTAAATATCATTTAGAAATTATACCAATTCTATTTATATGATAGCTAAGTACTGTTTACTTTGTGAAAACCTACTGCTACTTTTTAATCTTATGATTTTTTTCATGGAGTAGAGGAATGAGCCCTTCAGTGGTAGACTGGCTACAGGATCAAAAGTCCATAGAGATTAAATATATTTTATAAATAAAGATATATTAATGGTCCCGATGACACTTATCTAAGTTGAAACATCCAAGCTGGCAGTTCAAAGATGCCATTACTTTCTTCAAAGTGATAATTTGCTATTTTATTCCTCTGTCAGCTAGCATCATACTAGCAACATAAAGTAAGGAATATACTGGTATTGTGCATTCTTAGAGCTTCTTTAATATAAATTTCACCCTTCTAAGTTACATATATATTGACACATGAAGTAATTGATAAAGTGTTACCATAAATTGAATAATCTTTTCCAGTTTGAATTGATGAACATAATTGGTTTAGATACACAATACTTACAATTAAAACAAGCAACTTCTTTTGGCCTAGATGGGATGTAGGAGAACTTGGTGGAGGGAGGTGTCTTAATCTCTTGTAGAACTGCACTTGAAACTGATGTATGTCATTATAAATGCCCCCATATACCCCAAATATCATTTTTACATTTTCTCATAACAATGGAATTATTTAAAACATCTCAGTGTGATGAAGCTCTGACCAAATGACATTTTCAGAAATTGATTAAATCCACTTTTAAAAACTGTATCTCCTTAGGAAGAGGAAGAAGAGCCTTTGCCCAACAAGAAATGGCCGACTGTGGATGCTTCCTATTACGGTGGTCGAGGAGTTGGAGGAATTAAAAGAATGGAGGTCGGGTCCCCTAAAGAAATAGAGAGCGCTAACCTAAAGTGTGTATTCATAGGCTTCTTCTACTCTCACCCTTCATTAGTCAGCACTGGGTTTTCTCCGGGCACATTGCTTCTCTGTGGAACCAGCCTAGCCGTGTCAGAGCTGGTGAAGAACAGCAGGCTCCCTCAGTCAAAGGACGCATTGAGAGGATTTCTGAACACCAAGGATAAAAATAGGTTTGGGTTTCCCCACTGTTTTGAAAAAATTACCCCATGGAGCATCAACTTTAAGAATGCCAGTCACTCATAGTTGCAACAATGCTCTTCTTTGAAAAGGCCCAACAGTTAGCTATTTTTTTGAAATGTTCAACAGCATGGATATGACTTTATCGCAAATATAGAAGAGGCACATTTTAATTTTTTTAACAGTTTTTACTCAGTACTCACCAACTATCCTAATTAATAATACATATCATTTATTATGTCAAACTAATTTTTGCTAATCCACTAGTCCAAAGTTTGAGATTCTTTCTATGGAAAAAAGCAACATGAAAGGATCCTGGCTAAAAAGAAGTATAATTTTATGTATCAGTCAGATAAACCAACTTACAAAACCAGAATTTTATTTTGGCTTGGGGAATTAACCTGTGGTTTGTAAGCCTTCTTGGTTTGGGTCTGTGTCCAGGCAGAACATTCGGTAGAGCACGCTGCTTACCAAGGGCAGGTGGGAACAAAACAAGACAAAGGACATCTTGCTGTCACCCCCTAGATGTGCAATCTGCAAAGGTCTAACTCTTAGATCTGCTCCTGGGTACTGCCTCTTACAGTTGCTGTCACCTTCCAAAAGAGCCACACCAAGACTTTAGTACCTGGGCCCCAAGAGGGCATTCCTTATACAAACTGCAACAGTTTCTCTATGCTCAAAAAAGCACATGCTTGTTCCCAGAAGCCTGCAATTCAAACTGCAAGAGTCCTCAAATTCCGGCATGTAAACTTGCACCTCCTTCCCTTTCTTCTTAGTAAAGGAAATTTTTTTTAAAGATTTATTTATTATGTATACAGTGTTCTGTCTGTCTGTATGCATGCTGGCCAGAAGAGGGCACCAGATCTCATTACAGATGGCTGTGAGCCACCAAGTGGTTGCTGGGAATTGAACTGAGGACCTCTGGAAGAGCAGTCAATGCTCCTAACCTCTGAGCCATCTCTCCAGCCATAGAGGAAAATTTTTGAAAAAGAATGAGTCGACCTCTATTGAATCTGTGTCCATATAATCTTGAAAAATTTTGGCCACATTGCTAGAATACTCTATGGATATGATGGCAAATGGGATGATAATGGATTTTAAAATGGCAAAGAAAGCACAGCTATTTACAAAAAAGAAATTCAGTATATAAAGATACACAGTAAAGCTGAGCTGAGAATTAAGCATCATTAAAATGTCTCGATGGTGAATTAGAATGGGAGCAGAAAAATCATCCGTAATGCTTTGATCAGCATTCCTCTTTAGACCTGCACAGTGCTTGAGGTGGAGAGAGTAAATGAATTTTAGAAGTTCTGAGGTCATTAGAGTTGGAGAACAAATCTTCAGAGCTGAAGTTAGATTGAGTCACAATGGATACTTTCTTTTCCCTGGATTTTGCTAATTTCTTTTAATTTGAATATGTATTTAAACTGTCCTTTAGTGGAGTTTGCAAAAAGCCAGAGCGGAGCTTTTAATAACAGCTGCTATCACATCAGATCCACTACAATTCCTAATAACTTCACATGGGTGTTCCTGCCAATTTCTCGTGAAACAGTCTTTTAAAAATTCTAAAACTGCTCCTTTATTATATGGACTCCGAGTTATCCAAATATGCTCTAGAAATTATGAAACTCATTGTTGATAATGAAAGCCAAGTGGGATTGGCGGTATTCAGCTCTGATGCTTATAGTTACCTATTGTTTCCCCATAATAAGAAATCTCTGGTAAGACTTTCTTCACTGTGATCAATTTAAAACATTAAAATTTAGACACACAAACACACACACACACACGTACACACATTTAATTCCTTTGTAGAGTATCAGGAAACTTCTACAGGGCCTCTTCTAGTCTTAGTCCTTGAGATTAAGTGAGACTTGTGTTTGGCGAAGGTTGATGATAACTCAGAAGTTATTTCACGAAACAAAGACAGCAAATTTATTAATGTTCTTAGGCCTCCCTGACTGCAAGCCTGGGAATGCTATGTTGGATCAGAACTCCAGTTCAACCATCTTTCACTTTTTTAAAATCTGAGAATGGTTCCAATGAGATTTGATTCTAATTATCATTACCTTCAGCTGTGGAGGCTAAGGAGCTATTTGTGTTAAAACGTATCCTTCCTGAATGGATCTAAATTGTACCTGCTTACTGCTCTCCTCGGAATTACTTCTCCGAGTTGTGGCATCCATGTGTTTACTAAACTATCTGTCTCTTTTGTTTTGTTTTGTTCCCTAAAATTAAGATGTGTCCGCTGCAAGAAATGTGTACTGGTTTTAGAGTTTTAAATTCAATTAGCTTTGTCTAAAAGTTTCATTCTAAGTGTTAGCTTATCTAGGCCAAGACTGCGATCTGAAAAAAAATATGGTAATTCTTTCTCTCTCTCTTTTTATTCTTTCTTTCTTTCTTTCTTCTTTCTTTCTTCCTTCCTTCCTTTCAAACAAATTTAACAACCCCACAAAGAACATTCTAGCCATTGATCACAATGAAATATACAGATATACTTTAATGACTCAGCAGGGTCCACTTGAAATTGAAAACTATTCTAAAATTGTTGTAAAAAGGTGTGTGTGTGTGTGTGTGTGTGTGTGTAAAACTAAGTGGCTTTATCAAAAAGCTTGCATAGTTCTTTCCATGAAAAGTAACCATCTATCTTCCTGCTAAACAATTCAGGTCAGTGACTTTAAACTTTTTCTTTCACTGAGATGATGTAATGCTGTGTTGTAGCACATCCTGGACTGGTCTTTGCTTCTCTCCATGCATGCTGCTTGTTTATCTCTGTCCTCCAGGGCAATGTCCTGAGATTCTCTCCCTGATCCTGTTTGGGTAAAGTCCTTCTGCGGAGACCACTTCCTATTCATATATTGTCAGGATACAACTTGGCTCTTAATTTCTGTTTACTCTAAAGTAAAGAAAACAATAACCTCAGTCCTCATGGTTTGGGTCAATATCAGAAGTTCCCAGAGAATAAAATTATCTAAAATTTGTGGGATTTGCTAATGGTCTGTGCTATTTTTTTCTCCTCAAAACAGAACCTTTTCCAATTCCTGTCTCTCAGTTAAGAATTTGCTTATCACATGGCTATATTCAGATGAGCAAAAGAACTAAAGACAGAAAGCTGTTTCAGAAAGTAAAAGGTTGTCAATGGAAATTCATACTTTCTGAATCAGTCAAATACTGTGAACATTTTAAAAAGATTAATTC
The DNA here is from genome assembly GCA_004026605.1 of Ondatra zibethicus. Classification (NCBI taxonomy): domain Eukaryota; kingdom Metazoa; phylum Chordata; class Mammalia; order Rodentia; family Cricetidae; genus Ondatra; species Ondatra zibethicus. The sequence continues at coordinate 16,310 of PVIU01009806.1, read as the reverse complement.
CTTATAGGTAAGATAAATTTATATAATTCAGAATCGTGTAAAACTTATTCACTCATCTCTTATTGCATATGTCCAAATCCATACCCTTTGCTCCATTTGTGACTTTGGGAACATTTTTAACCTGCGCCATAGTTCTGTCATCTGGAAGGGAAACACATAATATCAATTATGAACACACTGAATAAATGTTACCATTATCATGTTATATATCTGAAAGTAGAATTGACCTGCACAGTCTTGCATTATCTATATGTACCACAAATTGTCTATTTGACATGATGGAGAAACCATTACACCAGATTTAAGTGACACCATATTTTACAAACGGTTATATTGTATTTGGGTCATGATGTTAACATAATACAGAATGATGAGGAAGGTCCCTGACTGTCTTGGCCAGCCAGCCTATTCTAATGAACTAGCTCCCTGTCCCTGTGAGTGACCTTGTCTCAAAACATATGATGGAAGGTCCCAAAGGAATAACATCTGAAGTTGACCTCTGGCCTCCACATACATGTGAACCCAAACACACATGAACATGCATACATACACCCCCACACATACACACAAGCAAATAATAATGAGTGGAACAGACCCCATTAAAACTCAGAAGAAAAGGAACTGGAAGTCAATATACCCATTCATCTTCTTACACTGGCCTGCGGCCCCCCTAGGTGCTTGCTCCTCTGGGGCCTTCTGTCTGACAGTGGTGTCTCCTTCATCTTCAAGGTCCGCTGGGGAGATAAAGGATCGACTGAGGAAGGTGCAAGGCTAGAGAAGGCAAAAAATGCTGTGGTGATGATACCCGAAGAAGAGACACCCGTCCCACCAAGACCGCCTCGACCCAAATCCACACATCAGGCCCCTCAGACAAAATGGTACACTCCAATTAAGGTACGTGCCTGCTTCTTGGGTGATATAGCTTAAACGTAACAGGGACGTAGCTTTTACTGTTTCACTTGTCCCGTGAGGAAGACCAAGGCAGATCCAATAACAGATGCTCATTTTCGGCTCTAGCAGCAGCTTGTTTTGTTAGCATGAGAGCGTCCGAGTTTTTGTATAGACTAACTTGCTTAATTGATTAATGAAATGAATCTACCCAATTTCACAAATCTAATATCTCTTTAGGGTCGTCTGGATGCACTCTGGGCTTTGATCTTGAAGCAATATGACCGGGTGTCGTTGATGAGACCCCAGGAAGGAGATGAGGTTTGTGTATGGGGATCTTTTGAGAAAGGTGATGGCGGTGGTTTGGGATGGGGGTGGTGCTCAGTATAATGAAAGTAGGGAAAAATTAATGAAAATAATTTAAAACTTCTTGTTGCCATGCAGGATGGAATTGATACTGACCAGTGCATGCTCTTGTTACATGGGGTGGCTGTTAAATTTTGTTTTTGCAATGCATTTTCAAGCCAATTGCATACCAGTGACTTTCCAGATAATTAATTAACACCATAAGCATGCCCATTGACTTTGAAGACAAGTGTTCTGAGTTTCTTTGTTTTGGAAGAAACAGACTGGGAATTAGCATCTGAAGTCTTTCTTCTCGCATTTAGTAGCAGTGAGATCTAGGGAAAATAACCTCAGAACCGCTGTCTTCGGTATAAACATGTTACTTGCCTTCAGTCATTGTCACAGTTCGGTCTCTGAAATATGTCAAGGTGTCCTTAAAGCCTGAAGCACTGAAGAAGTCTGAGATGGTGGTATTTAGATCTACATACTTACAGATGTGTTGTATGTATGTGTTTTTTTCACCAAGGGAATCCATTTAAAGCTCTTGCTTTAGAAATATGTTTAGAATTATTGTTTTTTACTATTTTTTCTAATAATTTGCTCCATTTCCTCATGCAGAAAATTTAGAGAAATTGTTCAAAGTCTTCTCATTTGCAGCAGTGGTGGGCTTGGTTGAGAGACGCGGTGCTGTTCATGATGCTAGGCTGTTTTCATGGTGTGAGCACGGCCCTTCCCCTCCTATGAAGAAGTGAACACCGTGCGCATCTGCTTCAGAGGACTTTGGCTTCACTTAGGCCTGGCACACACTACTCTTTGAAACTATGAAGCAATCAGTCAAATTAGTATTTGTGTCTTGAAGCCAAGATAGGGTGTATTTAGTATTAGGTGGTTTTAGCTTGATGTTTAAGAGTTTAGAAGAATTTTAAATTTTTACATCTAGCACTTAGGAACACTTCAGGAACATCTGAGTTCAGCCTCCTAGGAAAGACAACTTGAGGAATATTGTTGAACTTCCTAACGTGATGTCAGTGGCGTCTCATAGGACCACTGGGAGAGAGAGCTGTGTTCTTGGAAGCAGACTCTTCTATTACCAGGGCGTTGGCAGATTCTCCATAGAAACTTCCTTTTGATGGAAATTGTGTCTCGGTTTAAATTCAGATGTGGGCTTGAGTTCTGTTTCTGGAGCTCCGTGTCACTCTTCCTCTTGAACACTCTAGACTTTACACTGCATTTTGCTTACCATTATTTTCAGGCCTCATCTGAGTGTGCTCGTCACCAGATTAGCTATTTAATAATTTCCATCTTATTAAGGATTTTATTGAGTGACTAGTGAGACATTGATGGCGGGGGCGTGCTGGGGGAGATTCCAGTTCTCTTTCTAAAGCCTCATATGCTCTTTTAACTATTGTGAAGAAGTTTGGGTATTTGCAAGATTTACTCCCCTAAAATTCACCAATACTTGGTTAAACCGGGTTAACCATTAAACTCTAAATTATGAATACATGCTTCATATAAATATGAACTATATATGTGTATGAGATCTTCATTTACATCCAGTATCAGCTTGCTCTAAAGATCTACTTTCCAGTGAAGTATTGCATTAAATATTAGAAAGTCTGTTAAATAGTGTGTTGTCAGGACAGAGAAGCATGTTAAATTCCTATTGAAATAGTTTGACTATAATATCAAGTAAATTGAAATAATTTTATTTGAAATAGATGTTATTTGATATTGAGGTCAATTCCTCTAAAGATTTTGAAATTTATCAACATGTAAATTAGTTTCGTTAGTAATTTGATTTTCCTTTGTCTCCGTGGCCATCACCATTTTTGGTATGCACTCGTATATGCAGACAGAACATTTACTTTGCTTTGTGCTCTTTATGAAATATTCGTGTTGGTACAGAAGTGTCAGAGTGTGTTTGTAAAACAACTTGCTCATTTTAGGCATTATGAAAGCACCAAAACGCTAAAATTTAGATGGCGGTGTTCTTTTACATTGTCAGGGTATAAATAATACTTTTTCCCCGTCTGGATAGCAGACAGTCACATCCTCTGAGGGTGGAGGAGGAGGCTGACTTTAAGCCGCATGACAGCTAATATAGCACAATTGTTCGCAGGGCCTGACTAATGGCTCCAAGGAACACAACCCCTGCCTACCCAGCAGCTTGTTTTGTGCTTTGGAAAACAGCCTTGTCATTTATGTAGGAACAGTTTCCCGCAGATTCTGCCTCCTGAGAGCTCAGTCTAATAAACAAACCGGCGACCACAGAACTGAAGTTGCCAGTGAGTCCCGCAGGTGGGGCAGCGAGTCCTTCCTGGCGCATTTGGAGCTGGGGCGCAGAGGCCGCAGGGCTGCCGGGCTGAGCTTTGCGCGCCCTGAAGTCCTTGATGCGGAGGCTCAAGTTGGTGCGAGCCTTATCAAAGCGGCCATGGGGACGGGCGGGCTCCCAGCGCGCGGCTGCGGGCGAGCGCGGACTTTGATGCGGGCCGCAGGTCCTGGGAGTCGCGGGTTTGGCGGCCAGGTGCGCGCTAGCAGGTTGTCCCGACATCTGCTGGCGGCCGCGGCGGCCCGATTGTCAGCCGAGGTAGTTGAGAGCGGCAGGACCGTTTTGGTCTTGCGCGCGCTGCCTGGAGGCCTGAAACTCCAAAGGTAGGGGCGGGGTGGACACAGCTGCGCTCCCAAACTTGCCGGAGGCACAAATAGGAGATCTAATGCAGTTTGACTCCACGGCGGTGGGGGGACAGGACAGAGAGCCACTTCAGAGACAACTTACCGCTGCAACATCTGCCGCCAAGTTTCCAGGGAGTGACAGGGGACAGCAGGTACAGATCGAAGTCTCTGCACAAACAACCTCCATTACGCCCTGGACTCTTTTGAAGGGTCTCCATCAAACAGGCCCGACTCCGCAGCAGGAGTTTGTTTGGTTTTCAAAGCAGTGTTTTGTGTGTGTGTGTGTGTATTTTCCCCTCAATAACAAGGTAATTTATAAATGATGCATTACCATGCGTCCTCCTTTTTTTTTTTCTATGACAAGAGAGTTGAGAAGCGGAAAGGCAAAGAAAGAAGAAAGCACAGGACTAGTTTGGAGTTGCTCCACAAACCAGTTAAATCCCCGAGGACCTCCTTGACAGTGTTCGAGGTTATGTTAACCTTCAAATGGCTCCTCGTCTGCCAGTGAACAGACAGCAACTTACACGTTCAACAGAAGAATTCCAGAACATGCCTGAAATGCATGGATTTCTGTTCACTGCTATTCCATGTTCAGAACTCAGAGTTTTTATCTCTGCGGATGGGAAATTTAAGGTTCTTTTTTCAAATGAATGTGGAGCTTTTTTTTTCTTTCATTCAGTAAAACAAAAATCTAGGAAATTGAATTCACTTCCATTTGTTTCTTATTTAAAGACTCCATACTTTGTAGTGCCTCAAAATAAACAGACATTTTTCTCTTGGAGGGAGAAGACCCCTTTCTTAGCGGGAAGGAATTTCATCAATTTGACTTTTACCAAAAATGTTGCAAAGAGTCATGATCATGCACAGGTGTATAAATGGGATGGGTTAAAATACTAGCCTGGCAAGAAGGAGCTCCTGGCTATGGCAAGAGAATAAAGCCTGCCGTCCTGTGAATTATGCCACCATCCAGAAAAGCGGCTGCATGATCACCTGCTTGAGATGGTGAGCGCTGCCTATGCAAATGTATGCTTTGGAGCAAAGGATTAGCCATGGAGCAGGGCCTAGGGATAGAAGCTGGAACTGGCAAGGCCACTTCAGACAGTAGTGACGGAAGCCGCACAGGTACAAGAGGCGTTTTAGGTGAAGCCAGACCTAGTAAGTGGAGAACACTTATGAATTGTCCTGATGTGCTTTGACTGATGTCCCTTCTGACAGAACATCAGTCCTCCAGTTTTTAGAAGTTCATAGCAAAACAAGACAAAAGGCATCAAGATCATAAGGAGCGTAAACTTGTTTCGAAGGTGCCGAAGATCTTTGTAACTGCAGAGGCCAGTGACGGAAGCCCACCTCCAGCTTATATCCTGACTGTCCACGCCCCTGTTATTCCTGCTTCTGAATTCCCATGCTCAAACAAGTAGGCCTGACCCTTCTTGCATCACAGCTTCTTCAGTGACTCCAGCGTTCTGAAGGGTCACTATGAGCTGCCTGGTGTTTTTGAATCGTGTGATACGGGGTGCTGTTCAGCCGCTCCATCCTCAAACTGACCACCGCCTCCGCATCAGAGCTTCCCACCCCCTGCCTTGGATGTCTACCATGTTTGCAGTGTGAACTCTTGTGGATTTCTTGAGGATGTTGATCTCTTAATCAAATGGTTCTATATTTTGAATGTTTTTGGTGCCTGGATGTATGCTGTTAATGATTGCAACTAAGTACAGCTTACAACCTGTGACTGGCACATGTCTGAAGGATAAAACTTCCATGAGAACAACCCACGGCAGGAACATGCCATGATTATGGCAACCCCACTAACTGCTACAGAGGTGCAGGTCTGTATAGATAGGCATCCATTTACACTGTGGTTGTATAAATGTATCCAGTAGTACAGAACACATTTGCTTTTTATGAAAGTCATCATCTTGCACTGGAGATTAGCATTCATAGAGAGTGCTTTTTCAGTTCTATTTCTTAGCTTAAATAAAACCACCTCTTAAATTGTGTAATAAACAGGTGCGTGTTAATTCATTCTGGTTTCCTGAAGTGAGATACAAGATATATAAAATTCAATTGCTTAAATTACAAAGCTAGATAAATATTTTTCCCTTCAGACTTTTTCTTTTTTATTCTTCTTATTATTTTTAAAAACAATCTTTTTTCTTTTTACATACCAATCCCAGTGCCCACTCCCTCCCCTCCTCTCACTCTCCCCACCTTCCCCCCTGCCCATCCCCCATCCCCTCCTCAGGCTTCCTATGGGGAGTTAACAAAGATAAATTTTAAAGAATCTATAAATAGTATTTGGATGCTTTTTAATAATTGATAAAGAAAATTATGTATTAGGATAAACACCTCTTTTTAGATTAATGTGCTGCTTTCAGAAATATAAATTTTCCTTCTGTATAAGCTCTGACAGGCACAGTGAAAGAATACTGCAAGAGGGGTCTTCACTAAAGAAGAGAGCACCAATAGGCTGTCCAGTGACAAACAGGCCTGAAAACATGCATACTGTATGGGATAAGCAGGGTATATTTATGAATGCATATGTATATACCTGTATGCATGCAATACCAATAAATGAATGAAAAACCCATTTATTTGAAAGAGACTTAGGGGGTATATGGAAAGTCTTGAAAAGGAAGGGAGAAATGTAAATTATATTATAATACCAAAAATAAAACAAAAAAATTTTTTTTAAAAAAAGGCCAAAATTGACCTCAGTATTCCAGGACTGAACACATTATTTTCATAAGCTCAGTGTGTGCTGAGATGGGAGCATCCTGAGAGCATCCACACAGCCGTCCCTCCCAGAGGAGAGATGACCTCACAGTTATACTTTGACATTTTCACCTGCCTTTTTGTTTTGAGTACTTTATATGTAATCTTTTAAAAACAGTATTATATATATATATATATATATATATATGCGTGTGTGTATGTGCATGTGTGTATGTGTGTGCACCTTAGTATATATATGTATAAGCATCACATGCAGGTTCCTGTAGAGACTAGAAGAAAGTCATCAGATCTCCTGGGACTGGAGTCGCAGGCAGTTGTGAGCTGCCATGCGGATGCTGGGAACCGGACCAGGCTCCTCTGCAAGAGCAGAAGTGATTTTATCTGCTGATCCATCTCTCTAGCTCCATTTAATCTTAATATAATCTTTATTATAAAGGAGAAAATGCATCTTTAAACAATCACTTCACAGATTATATAACAAAATTGTATTTTTTTCATTATGTTTATTCAATTTCTAATTTATAGCTCAGGATGCACTCTAAAAAGAAAGAAAACACATTTTGAAATAACTTACTATTTAAAAAGAATGTGTCATGATCATCCCTTAAGGTCTACCAGGCCTTAAGGTCTAGTGTAAAAATTTTCACAGCTCAGTAAGGAAATTGGTTTGAGCAGGAAGTTTTTATTACTCCATCCTTTTCTCTTTCCCAAAGACAGATTCTTGCTGTGTCACTGTGGACTGGCGTGTACTCACTGTATATAGGTTTTGAACTTGCAGCAACCCTCCTGCCTCAGTCTCTTGAGTGCTAGATTACAAGTGTGTGCCAGAATGCTTGAGTGTCCTCTGATTCTCAAAAGAATGTGTACTCACTTAAACACGTTATCTAAATAATGCTTTTAGGGACAGAGTCTTGTTTACTTTGTTAAGTACTTTAAGAAGCATCTTTAATTTTTAAGATTATAATATAATTATATTCCCCTCTTTCCCACCCTTTCCTCCAAGCCCTTCCCAATATGCCCAATTCAAGACCTCTATTTCATTAATTGTTACATACATTTGTGTATGTATTTGTTTATGCATATATGTATTTCAAAATATAAGTCTGTTCAGTTGTAGACAGAGACTACTCTTCCATTTTCTGACTGCAGAGACCCAAATAATCACACAGAAACTATATTAATTACAATACTACTTGACCAATAGCTTAGGCTTCTTATTGGCTAGCTCCTATATCTTAAAATAATCCATATCTATTATTCTGTGTATCTCCACGAGGCTGTGGCATACTAGATAAGGTTCCGGCAACCATCTCCATTGACAGCTACAAGGCATCTCCTGACTCTTCCTACTTTCTCTTTATTTCTCCATTGGGATTTCCTGCCTGGCTTTACTCTGCTAAGCCATTGGCCAAAACAGCTTTATTCATTAACCAATCATAATAAAACATTCGCAGCATACAGAGGGGACTCCTACATCATTCAGTCTGTATAATATTACTGGTATGTATGTTTTCAGGACTGCCCATCTGATATCAATGTGCTTTTTCCTCCCACTCCTTAGTTGCCTATAATTTTTTGCTAAATATCTTATATTTCACCTTTATTTACAAATAAAAACTAGTATCTCTTATATACAAATAATCTATAAGTAATTCATCTTTTAAACTTCCTTTACATTTACATTTCCACTGTTTTTACTATGAATAAAATTAGAATGTTTAATAATTATTTTGAAAGATGATTTTCAGGTGTAAAATAAATATGATTTTTTTAACCTGAATAAATAACACATACACTAGCACACTTCCATTTGTTTACAGTTTTATTTTTTTTCTCGATTTGTAATGATAATTAACCCCTTTTAATGGATTACCAGAAATTAATTTTAGGTCTCCTTATGCTTTTCAAAAACAGTTAAATTGGGTAGTTTATTCAAATTGAATTCAAATTAATTTTATACTCTGATATACATCATATATTTCTGTTCACTTCAATATTTTGGGAAAATAATACATGTCCTAAACTTTACATTCACATGATATTTCTTAGCAAGCTGGTTAATGTCCTGAATGCTAAATATGTATCTTTCTTACATATATATATATCTCAAAGATACATGTATGAAATTTATACTCAATAATTTAATTGGTTTCTAGGCATATTTTGTTTTGAATAAAAATTGCATATTTGAAACAGGCTTTTAAAATAAAGCTGCTTCCTTCTTAAAATAAATGTTTTACTAACACATTTCATGGCACTAATAATTCCTCAAGTTTATTCTGAATTTGCTGTATTTTATGATGTATGTTTAGGACCTTCCCAAGGGAGAATCAGACACAGAAATAAATCCCCTTTATATTTAATCATCTAACAGAGTTAGTAAGTCTGCAGATTACTGCAGTAGAATATTCATATAGCATGTTTATGTACATAGCATACTGATAAAAATTGTAGAATAAAAGGGTTTTTTTTCCCTTTTTCTGTCCCTCATTCATTTCAGTCTCATCTTAGCTCTTCAACCCTGGTGTGTCCCTAAGTCCTAATCCTTGGTCATTTCTCTGGTGTCTCACCTTTCTCTGGAGAGCCCAGAAAGCCCTGTGATTTGTTATCTCCATTAGGAACATCTTTCCCAGGCAGTACTGCCCGCCCTTCTGACTTGCACCTGCACATTTGAGAGCTTATGTGATTTTCCACTTGGTTGCCCAGTTGTCCCTACACTATCTGTGTTTAACTGGACTTAACCATGTGACTCAGGAAGGCTTTCCAGTTTGGGCTGTATAATTCTTTCAGTCATTTGCTCTATCCTTTAAGGTCCGTCTAAGGAGAGACACAATGGACATGACCATGCCTATGTAGTTTTTAGAACTCTGTAAGGAGCATCAAGGAGATTTTGGCGTTCTGAGTCTGGGTACAGTATCCTAGCTGTCATATTTATGAGATCGATTCAATGCACAGAGTCTGCACACAAATGTCGCTTCTGCTTTTGTTGTGATTTATTAAGATGAGTGATGTGTTAGATCCTAGAGATAGGTGAGAGAAATGGCACTGGACTTTGTAAATTTAAGTATTTCTATGATCATTACTTCATATTTTACTATCCTACACTTTCCTGAAAATAAGGTGCTGGGAAGATGAGGACAAAGCAATTCTAATATTTGACAAGTTTGAATAATTCCCTATTAAGGCATGGTAGGAAATAGTGGTACATTAAAATGTTATTTTATGGAGCTAAGATTTGTCATTTTTGCATGGCAGTCAATTTTAAGTGATAATGAACTAAATTAAGCATTTTTTGAGTTATACAAGTATGGCACAATAATTTTCATTTAAGTTGAATTCTGCATAGTTGAAGATTAGTTATTCTTATAAATTCACTTTACTAGATCATGACTTTTTTTGGCTTAAAGTAGAATTTTCCCCATTTTTTTCTAAAAATGTATTTGATCTTTGCTTCCTATTTGATCCAAGAAAAGTTTTAAGTGATTGGCATTCTTCTAGGTACACAGCAGTCCCTGCCAAACCGTGCGGGCTCTTGTCAATCATGCATTGCCTCATCATTCACCCAGCTGGCTGGCATGTAGCTTATGTTAGCTCCCTGTCCCATTGTTCTACTTACAGAAATACTGGCTCTTCATGGTGAGAAAGCTGACAATCTATTTGGATCCTACTGTCTGGAAAAAGCATGTGATGGCTTAAGCTGTCCTCTGAATCCAGATTTATGAACTAGTCCTAGATCCTAACTAGATTAGTGCCTTTTCTATTAACTGCTAAGTAAGGCAGCTGTCTGAGCTGCTGGTTGTAAATTTGCTCATGTCTTTTTTGCTAACTCTGCTGCAAAAAGCATCAGCTAACAGGATCAAAGCTTCAGAACCTCTGTTTTCACAGCCCAAAATGATCTTGGAAGGGATGATGGGAAAGGTCTGAAGAGGTAAAAGCACACGTTGCGTTGGGGAAAAAGGATGGTTTCTGTCATTAATCTTAATTATTTGCCAAGGATTTCAAACCTGAGTTATTAAAACTGATGTTAAGCCCTTAATTTGTCATACTTTGCTATCACACACTGTTTTACAAGATAAGAACTATAAGAAGAGGCAGATAAGTGTGTGTGTGTGCATGCGTGCGTGCACATGCACGTATATGCATGCTTGTGTGCATACATGCATGCACACATGCAAGTGCCTGATATAAATATTTTCATTTGTATCTTTCAAGTATTTCCTTGTGTTAATGTTCAGGCCTTCACCTTTGACAGCTACTGTGAGCAAGCAGAAATGATGGATAAGTAACAATAAATCCATATAAAATCTCTAGATACGGCTTAGCAATAAGTCTAAATAATGTTACTTTCATGTTTACCTGAATACAAAATACTTCATTGAAGGGGAGATGTCAGGCTTGAAGTGACATAGAAGAATGAGAAACAGAGCTAGAATGAGGAAGAGAGAGAGAGAGAGAGTTCAAAGCAGATTAAGAAACAAAGGACTTTTATTTTTCAGAACAAAATTCAAGATATAGGAACATAAAATTTTTGTTTAGGTGATACACAACAAATTATGTATTTTTAATGAATGTAGTCCTGATTACTTCGAAGTAAAACAAATTATCCCATCTATTCTTAAAATCCTGTCTCTAGTCAGGCAGTGGTGGTGCACACCTTTAATCCCAGCACTCGGGAGGCAGAGGCAGGCGGATCTCTGTGAGTTTGAGGCCAGCCTGCTCTACAAGAGCTAGTTCCAGGACAGGCATTAAAGCTACAGAGAAACCCTGTCTCGAAAAAACAAAAACAAACAAATAAATAAATCCTGTCTCCCTCCTTTTTCTTGCTTCCCATTAACTTCTCTTTACTCTTAAGTCTATGACAGTATCCTGTGTTACTTTTCAATGAAAAGTTGTAACTACTTATATTACTTATGAGTATTTTTGTCTGCCAGAAATGACTTATAAATCTTCAAGGGAAAAATCTTTTAAAAATAGATAAAGCTCAGAACTTCTGAAATAAAATTTTAGGATTATATTCTGTGTTTTCCATGTGTTTGGATAAAAAAATCAGTGGCAAAATATATAATGTATGAAATTATTGTAGCTTTTCTGCATGAACCTTGAGTTGATAGCAGTGACCTAAACTTCAGTAGTAAGATTTAGTCAGAGGAATGGATATGATCGATTATCAGCAATTTAGAATCACACATTAGACTTTGAGGTGTCTGCTCTTCTTTGCATTGTTGTTTCCTTTGTAAGAGTTGCTTTGCAGAACACATAGGAGAAATATAGAGATGCAATACTCTATTAATCCACTTGCTTAAACTGTATGTAGAAGGTACTGCAGATGCAAAAGCCTGTTGATGTTAACAGTTTAGGCTTTAATTTTTAGGCTCTAAAGAGCCCATGGAAGCTTTGAATGGTCAGCAATAACACAATGCAAAGGTTAGGACTGTGCTCTTGGAAGCCTCACAGATTGTGGTGAGCAAGCAAAGTGTTTCACTGAGTACCTTAGACTCTATTGATAGTTCTATTTTTCGTTTATAGTCTTTTCATTATGGATCACTAGTGGAATTTTAGGAAGCTTGTAGCACAGAAGCTGCTGGGTTGAGACCAGAAGATTCTTGTACAAATGAAGTCTCCTGATAGAAATAGTTTTTACAGAGTACCAGTTTTGCTTTATGAACCTGGGATATTGTGAAGCCTTGTCTAGAACGTTTCTTGGTTCTTTAGAGGACTCTTTTCTTGTTTCTTAGAAATGTTTGGGTAGAACATTGAGGCTCAGAATTTCAGAATTTGTAATGCTGTGTGCATCTGTGCATGGGTGTATGTGTGTTGGGTTGAGGGGTGGCTGGTTGTCTACTGGTGTAGGGAAAACAGGTGTAGCAATTCTTGAGGATATTTATGACTTTCTTTTTATAGGATGGAATTAGAACCCCAGGTCATCCAGCAGCCCACAAGCATCCATTGCATCTTTGGTTTCTTCAATATGTTATCTCATTTTTCTCTTAACAGTCTCAGAGTTAGACATCTTATCAGTCCCATTTTACAGATGAAGCTAATGAGACTCCATTTAGTACATTCATCAACATCTCGCTGTTGCAAAGTGGTTGGGCCTCGACTCAAGTTCGGGCTTTGCGATTTCTAGTTCAATGAATATGGCAGGCTTGCACACCCTCTTTTTATCAGTGTTTACTGTTTACTGTTCATTGCTGTCGTATAACCCACTAGGCTTGAACGTGTGGCAACCTCCCTTCCTCAGCTTCCTAGGGTTATAAGCAGATGCTAGCACATTTGATTGCATGCTATCGTTTTACAGTGCATCTTATGTTTTGAAAGCTGCTGAAATTGAGGGTAATTATGCAGGTGTGGAGGTGCTTTTAAATTTTGAGTTTTGAATTTGACAACTACATCATCATTATTGATAAATCGCCTTTGTCATACATTCAGAATGCTTGCATGTTACTCTATGGTAACACATGTAGTTTGCTTTTAATTTGTGTGCATCAATTAATAAAAGTAGATATGTCAGAGTGGCAATGAATTCCACAGGAAGTTCACAGGCTGCAGGGTAAGGAATAACTCAACCCAAATCAACTCAGCGGTTGTGTGATTTAATCTCTTTCGCTGCAGCTTTCATTCACCCTTTTAATTCTGTGCCCCAAGAGAAAAGAATGTGCAAGGGCAGTAGAGAGATCAGGAGCCAGTGTGTGTAGAAATCACAACCTGTTGTCTAGGTGGGAGCAGAAGACTGAGAGTCGGAGAGGAGGGTTGTTGGCTGAGGGTGGAATGAACGTAGCATCTAACACTGTTGACAACGAGAAAGGCTACTTCACAGGAGCCCACGGGTGTGGGATTTCTACACTCTCATTGATTTGTGTCACTATAACACAAGTTTTCTAATCTCTGGATTTTTCGTTTGTGTAGAGTCTGAAAAGATCCCCCAAATATGTTGGGGTATATGAGCTCATCTTTTTATTTATTTTTTAATCAAAATCTATACAAGACAGCTCTATGAAAAATGTCCTTTCCATTTTGCTCAGGACGGGTTCTCTGGATCCTGCCCATCACCCCTCAGAAAGAGGCTTCGAAGAGAAGTTATGTTGGCAAAATCTAACTTACTAGTAACAAATATATTTTAAAGCAACATATACTTAGCAATAAGACATTTCCTAGGCTAACCACGCTTAAGAAAAAACATAAACATTTTATGTATAAAGCCTGAAAAATGGCAAGCATTCTTCATGCTACGCTGAAATCTGTTCAATGACTGTTGCAAAGCCACGAGTCTGGCTCCATGGTGGCCTCTTTCTGCTGCTGGTAGGCTTTACAATAAATTGAAAATAGTTGCATATGGAAGGAAGCAAAGGGGGTGAAGAGTTAAGAGATCCATATAGCTAGTTGTCTGCTAGTGCTCTATTTTTATAACATCTTGATTTCTTAATAATTTTTCTTCAATGAATGAGAATTTAATATATGGTATTGGATTGTTCCCATGGTCATTTTGGTAGGCTGCAATGTGCTACCGGGTGTGGCACAACCAGAAAATATAAACTCTCCTTTTATTTAATAGTTGTTCACAGAAGAGCACAAATGTGTCTCTGTCACTAAATATATAGAGATACATGGAACTCTTCTCCCATTGGGTCACACTAAAATTGATTTTTCAAACAAGGCTAACAATACTAGACATATGCTAAATGAAAATCAATCACTTTGATTTAAATCAGATAAATACACTTCTATTATTAAGTGGTCTTTCTCCATACAGCTCACTGGATGGCAGATAGCACCCATCTAGTCTTTGACCTCTAGCCCCAGGTTTCTTTTTTTTTTTTTTTTTTTTTGCCCCAGGTTTCAACAAACCTCTGAGGAGAATGGCTCACGTGTGGTTTTCTTCTTGTAGCAGACTTACCCTTACTCTCGGTCAAGTAAATGAAAAGTATATTTTAGATTGTTTATAAGTGTAAAGATACTAATTAACTATACATTTCTAGACACTCCATAGATCAAATGCATGTAATGCTTCATTAAGAGTAGACACAAAGCCAGTTTTATTAAAGCTAAAACTTCAGTTTCACACCCCCCATGGGATGCCAATGGCTTCAAGTGAGACGCTTTGAAAGACTTTCCTGGCATGGCATGGTAATGCTAAGATTGTTGATGTCATTATTTTGCCAAATAATGCCTTTGTACTGAATAGAAAACAGCAGATTTCCCCTGCTCCAAGGATGCCATTTTGGGTATTTCTTGTATAAACACAATAGTATTAGTTTATCAGTAGCAATAATAAGCCACTCTGCTTAGTGGCAGACAAGAGAAAAATATTAAAGTTAAGCATGGTGGCTCACCCCTGTAATCTTAGAACTAAGGAGGCTGAGGTAGAAAGATCATTGTGAGTTCAGAGTCTGTTGGGTTACAGAATGAGTGTCTCTGACTTTGGAGCAGAGGGGCTGGTGAGATGGTTCGGTGGTTGAGAGGACTGACTGTTCTCTAAGAGGGCCCAGGTTCTCTCTATACCGCATGACAGCTCACAGTAACCCTACTTCCAGGGAACCTACCACCCTTTGCTGACCTCTGTGGGCACCAGGCATTTGAGAGGTACACAAATGGACACACCTGCAAACACTTCTACATAAAAAAAATACAGAGAAAAGAAAAATGTGCAGTCAATATCTTAAATGTAAGCTATTTATTTGTAGTAAATACTTTCTCTACTCACTTGCATATGCTTGCTATTTTGTTTCTACAGGAAGATTTGAAGCACATTTCTGTTTCTTATTTTTTGTTTTGAGGCAAAGTGTTTTGCAATAAAATTAGAGAAAGAGCTGCGAGTTGCAACTTAATGCATCTAAAGAGACGTTAAGGTTTTTTTTTTCTTTTAAATTTAAAAATATGACTGGATAATCCATACCTACTAGATGTTTATTTTTCTCCACTAGGGGTAATCAATAGGTTTTGAAAAACCATAATCTGTCAGGGTATGGTGGCTGGCAATCGATATCCCAGCATTTGGGAGGCTTCGAGAAGAACTGACATGAATTTGAGGGCTGCATAGCGGGTTACAGGCCAGTCTGAGCTGCAGAGTGAGAGTCTATTGCAAGCAAGCAAGCAAATGAAAACAAACAAAAACCATCCAAACCCAAACAGCAAAAAATAAAACTAAAAGATACCAAAAGATACAATCCATTCAGAATAAGAAAGGCAATTGACTAATAAAACAAGAATAAAGCTATTTATACAATCTAGACTTGTTCTAATGTCTAATTAAATTTCTCACTATTTTATGTCCTAGAAATCTATTACAGTACTGCCAGGCAAAATGTATTTTGAAAATAATAATTTCACTTTATACTCATTTTAGCAATATGCACAAGAATTGACTACAAATGTTTATACTATATAGCAAACAATGGCACATATGCACATACATATCTTACATGCATATATAGTTACATATGAGATAACCCCACAATTATAATATTCCACCAATTAATTGATGGTTTTATATTGTATGCTAGAATTAGGACATAAGAGGCACAGCACCTTTTTCTTGAGCATTAACCATTTTTTCTTGAGCAGCCACCATGTTCAGGCAATGTGTGAGACCCCAAAATATTTAGCATGCGTTCATCAACAGGTTTGTAACCTACTCACAGGAGTTGGCAGGTGGGAAGTAAATAATGAACAAT
>PVIU01009805.1:0-73855 GCA_004026605.1 Ondatra zibethicus | reverse complement strand
AAAAAATCAGTAGCCCTCCTATACACAAAGGATAAAGAAACAGAGAGGGAAATCAGAGAAACATCACCTTTCACGATAGCCACAAATAGCATAAAGTATCTTGGGGTAACACTAACCAAGGAAGTAAAAGATCTATTTGACAAGAACTTTAAGACCTTGAAGAAAGAAATTGAAGAGGATACCAGAAAATGGAAGGATCGCCCATGCTCCTGGATTGGTAGGATCAATATAGTAAAAATGGCAATTCTACCAAAGGCAATCTATAGATTCAGTGCAATCCCCATCAAAATCCCAACAAAGTTCTTCACAGAACTTGAGAGAACGATAACTAAGTTTATATGGAAAAACAAAAAGCCCAGGATAGCCAAAACAATCCTATACAATAAAGGAACTTCCGGAGGCATTACCATCCCTGACTTCAAACTCTATTACAGAGAGACAGTAATGAAAACAGCTTGGTATTGGCATAAAAACAGAGACGTTGACCAATGGAATCAAATAAAAGACCCGGATATTAATCCACAAACCTATGAACACCTCATATTTGACAAAGAAGCTAAGAGTATACAATGGAAGAATGAAAGCATCTTATCAAATGGTGCTGGCATAACTGGATGTCAACCTGTAGGAGAATCAAAATAGATCCTTACTTATCTCTATGCACAAAACTCAAATCCAAATGGATTAAAGACCTCAATATTAATCTGACCACACTTAACCTGATAGAAGAGAAAGTGGGAAGTAGCCTGCAAAACATGGCCGCAGGAGACCACTTCCTATGTAAAACCCCAGTGGCACAGACAATAAAAGCAATAATGAATAAATGGGACCTCCTGAAACTGAGAAGCTTCTGTAAAGCAAAGGACACTGTCATTAAGACAAAAAGGCATCCTCCTGAATGGGAGAAGATCTTCACTAACCCCACATCGGACAAAGGTCTGATCTCCAAAATATACAAAGAACTGAAGGAACTAGACATTAAAATTCTAAATTACCCAATTAAAAAATGGGGTAAGGATCTGAACAGAGAATTCTCAACAGAAGAAATTCAAA
The DNA here is from genome assembly GCA_004026605.1 of Ondatra zibethicus. Taxonomy (NCBI): domain Eukaryota; kingdom Metazoa; phylum Chordata; class Mammalia; order Rodentia; family Cricetidae; genus Ondatra; species Ondatra zibethicus. Next base: position 72,802 of record PVIU01009805.1, on the reverse strand, counting down.
TTGCCAAAAGATACCTAAGGTCATGCTCAACTTACTTAGCGATCAGGGAAATGCAAATCAAAACAACTTTGAGATACCATCTTACACCTGTCAGAATGGCTAAAATCAAAAACACCAATGATAGCCTATGCTGGAGAGGATGTGGTGTAACGGGAACACTCATCCATTGCTGGTGGGAATGCAAACTTGTGCAACCACTTTGGAAATCAGTGTGGAGGATTCTCAGGAAATTGATTTTTTATTTTTAAGCAAATGTGTCGTTATTTCCTAAACTATATTTATGACACAGTTTAGCTTATAGTACTTACTTTCTACTTCTGCCTCATAACAAAAATGACTTATTTTTTGGTTCTTCTTATACTTGTTACAACTTTTCCAATCTTGGTTCAAGTGTAACACCGCCTTTACATCCATTATGGTTACATTTTATACCATGGACTGTATTCTTTATCAAAAGGCAAAAAAGAAAAAAAAATACCTACAATTCTACCAAGCTACAACTTGAGTGATTGTGGAGAATTATAGTTGCTTAGTTACTTGTGAGCCCCTTCTAACTCACTTGATTTTTGGTGCAACAGTGCAGTATAAATAGGGTCAGTCCATCTAAGAAGGGTATCCTTTTGTAGTGCTGTATAACTTTAATGGAGATGGAACTCAGTTTCCCTCAGGACACTGGTAAGCAAGGAAGACTGAGGAGGATCAAAAAGCCTTCTTTCCAGATTCATGCACTGCTCTACTCTTTGAAGATGTGCGAGGAGCTAGCCTGGATGGTCTTTATCCTGACAACTAGTCCTGCCTGTCAGAGCCCTTCATTCAGTTTCTAATTGTTGGCTGCAAGTCGAGGCACAGTCTGCTCCTGAACTCATTGCTTATATATACTGCAAAAAGATAAGTGTACCCAAATTTTGTTTATACTTATGGTGATTTTCACTACTTATAATCATTATTTGTAAGGTTCTTTTGTGTTTGTAGAGCATAAAGGTTAGATAAGGAAAGGAAAACTTTTTCAGTCATTTAAGCAAATTTTCACAGCAGTAGCTTCCTCTAAAATCACTTGATATTATAAAAATTAGGCACAAAATCCCAACAAAATAGTATGCTAATAGAAGTTTAGGGAGGTTATTTCTTATTTATATATTTTGAATTCAGCTGAAATCTCCTGAGAAAATTTAACTAGCTAAAAATTAAAAGTGGCGCACCGTTTTCTTGAGTTTAAGAGAAAGTCACTTGAAGTGTCTTTGTATGCTTGACCCTAGTTGGTCATTTTAAGCCCAGGGAGTTTTCAAGATTCACCTAAAGAAAAGGGAAAGCTACTGCTTAGTCAAAGGTAATTAGAGATATTTAAATAAAAAAAAAGTGTTCAACTTGTTTGAGATTTCTGCATCATCCATTTGGAAATAATCTCTTCACACATTTTTGTTCTGCTTTCTTTAACAATACTATCAAACATAATGCCATGAGCAAACATATTACTTGAGTCTATATTTAAAGTCACAAGGCACAGGTTTTAGCTAAAACCTTCATTTCACACCTGAGAAAAAGCAATCTATAAAGCTTCATGATGTATGACAGTTTAGATATCCTAATCAGCCCAAAAAGTGTTAAAATGGTTCTTGTCAAAATGTCAAATAGATAATAGAGATATTTACCTGTGTTTCAACAGATATCCCCTCCCCACTGTATAAAAGGACAATAAGGATGATGACAGAACCATTAGGATATGACTTTCATGTGTGGAATAAGATGATCTGATTGCTAAGATTGATTTCTTGGAGAAGTTCCTTCAAAAATATTAGCCATCAACATATGAGAAGACCTTGCCCATATCTAAGTCAAGTCATCCCATACATTTTTAATTCTGCTTGTTCTTATTTCTTCCATTAAAAAGTAAATAATAAAGATGTTTTCAAGATAAGTGATTAAAATAAAAAATAAAAAGTAACATGTTTCTTATCCTGATTTATTAGGCATGAATATAAAAGTAAAATAAGAACCATGCAGTTGTTATTCGAAATGCAGGCTCTTTCACTTTCTACCCAAAGTGAGCAAATATAAAGCAGTCGTGATCTTCAAATTGTGTTTAAATGTATTGTTGATAGAGTTGCAACATCTTCTGGTTGAAAACACGAACAAGGCTGTCTAAGTAAGTGTAGCTCTCATGGAAGAAGAGATGATGTACAAAGGATTCTCAGCCACTTAAAATCTGATTTCTGAGAAAGTGATTCCTAACACAAGATATTAACATAGTACTGAAGAGTCACGTATGTGGTCTAAACAGGGTAACGAAATCCACTATGATATTATTTTCCATGAGGTTTCAATGTTAACACAGCCTGTTTCTCATCTCTGCCTCCATTGTGACTATTGAAAAAAACGTCAGAAGGAGGAAGCCATCTGAACTTCTGGAAGCTAGTGGCATTGTTTATTTCATGTGTTTAAACACACTGGTCACTATAACCTCATCTGTGCACAGAGATGGGGAGGACTTTTAGAGTCTGTAAAAGAGGAACAAAATAAAGCAATGGTGTTCATGAAGTTTCTGAGTGACACAGTATTGTATTTTGGAGCCCGCACAATAACAGATGCTACAGGAAGCTCTCTTGGCACATCCATGAAGCAGAGGGAATGACCTGGAATCCATGCATTCACTATCAAAGAACAAGCACCTTTTATCCTAGCCCTCTTTTGTTGTGGTGACAATACCCGAAGAAGTAACAAATGCAAGAAGTTTCTGAGACAGGATCAGTACATGAAAAGGACGAGAGACGCCTATGGAGGTGTTATATCCTAGGGATAAAGAGATAATTTAAAGTCAGAACTCGAAAGCTTTGTGCTTTGTTTTATGTAGATAAGGAAATAAGGCTTCAATGTCCTTATTTTTTCTCTTAATGTTATCTAATGGGAAAAGAAGTGTTATATTTTGTAATCAAAATAAACAATAGGAAGATATCCAATTCTAAGCCCTTTCTTCCTGCATCATAGTTAATGTCAGTAATATAACTGAATTTTTCTCACAAAAATGAGAATTTCTGAATTTTTGTCCCATTTACCTACTTAAGTACTATCAGATTTTGTCTCTTCCCATATACTTAAATACAACTTTGTTTATCAAAATGTACATCATAAATTTTGTTAGCAAATTTGTAAAAAAATATTAGTAGCATTATGCCATCTGAAAATATTGGAGATATATAGGTTTATAACTATATTAGTTTAATTCCCAAATACTAAATGTATACTATTTCTTCCAGTACTTCATGAAAATTTTTACCAATTAATGCTTACCTCTTAATTTTTAAGTTTTGGTATCTGTACATTATCAAAACATATTATCTCATATTACCAGTATATTCATTCTGATGATATATTTTATTGAATAATAAAGTTTAAGTACACAATAATATTTAGGCTTTTGAAATCTGTACCAATCATTCCCAATGCACAAAACGTTAGTAATTATATTGTCTGAGATTTGAAACTAAGGGCTATAGAGATCTTCCAGTCATGTGGGAATTACAGGCGATAGATTCTTATTATTTTTACATTGCTAGAATTAAAATGGTGATTACCCTTATGTAAGAATTGTTACATGTCATTTTACAGTAACCAGAGGGTTTATGAAATGAGCCAGATTCTGGAAACATCCCAAAAGCCATTTTAGGAGTTTTAATTATGCTTTGGTAAATTATAAAACATAATGCTTTAACAAATTATGAAGGACAAAACTGTGAACCATAGAAAATTACCCTAATGTGTGTGTGCGTGTGTGTGTGTGTGTGTGTGTGTGTGTGTGTGTGTTATATACATCTGGTAGCAGAGCAGAAAAAGAGTATCCAGTATTTTTGCTAAAATTTGGAAGTGAAAATGTATGATAAAACCTCTTTCCAAGCATCTTAGGAGTAAAGAAATGGAGGCACAAAGTGTATGAAGTCAAAATCTATTATGTGAATATTTCTGTTGTTATAATTTCTATTTGGAAAGACAATGACTCACATGATATATTTAGTTGTCTATATGGAACTGAATGCAATTAATATACCCCAGGATAACCTAAGCCAAACAACAACAAAAGGCAATGTACTAAAGGCAGAAAGTCACTATTCAGTTCTCCACAGTATCTTTGAGAGGCCTCTGGGAACCATTAGACACCTAAAAGAGGAAAAGTAAGTTGAGTTCATGAAGGCAGCAGCCGCAGTTATTGAAAGGAAAATTGTCAGTAAAAGCCTGCTTTGACAAAGTTCCATTGTTTAAACAGCCATCTCTGAGACAGCTTGGAGACTGTGATAATAGCCTCCCAGTAAAGCTGTAGAAAAAAAGAAACAATTACAATGGAGCTATTAGGCCTATTAGCAGCTCTCAACAGCAGCGTAGGGCCATGTGATTGACTATATCAAACACAGTTCAGAGCATTAGGAGAAAAACTCTTCCCCTGCTCCCCACACTTTCAAAAAGACAGAAGAGCATAGGACTTAATCAGACAAACTTCATTAGTAGAAGACTGAAATGACCTCAACTCAATCACAAAAATCATAATCTGATGTAAAATGAAGACTTGTCTTAATGACTGCATTTTAAACTATAAAACAGAAAATCAGTCAGGAGCTATTAAGTTGCTTTCAGAGCGCCTGTTACAAATATATTCTATCTCTAAAATTAAGACTGTTTATCTCCATATTTATCTATAAAGAAATGTTGTGAAATCCCTATATTTATAATTATTCACAGGTAAATTAGACTTCCAATTGTTTTCTTACTTTGCATCCCCAAGTCTTCAGCACATGAAAGACTCAGGAGGGAGAAATTTTAACAGATTTAAAATAAAGCAGGAGAATGTACCAGTCTCTTTGGGCAGCTGAGCCTAAAGAACAGCTGAGGAACGCAAATATTTTCCCACTTTCTGTGCACCATGACAAACACAATAATATTATCCCCCCAAAATAGTAAAATAAAATATGGAAACAATAGCTAGAAAAACCCAATAAACTCAGATTTAAATGTATGTAAGAGAGGATTGAATAAAATAAGTTCCCCTCTTCACTCACTTAATCATGAAATCTATATTGTGAATTTTATTCAGGATATTTTGAGGTTTATTCAGGATCCTTTGCTAAAGTGATAAATGAACATTCCTTACAATGTATAAGCCATTTTGACATTTTAGAATTTGGTTTCCCTAAAGCACAGTATTCCTGTTAAAGATAGGCAAAGGCTGCTTATGTGTGCAAGTGTAGATTCTCAGTGCAGGTGTCCTTGCACTCTGTGAATGTTACATCATTTTAAACAGTGTAATGTCTTTCATGAGGACTGTCAAAACCAACTACTATTTGTCCATTTGAGGGGGGCAATGAGACAGAGGACTGACCTCTAACTGATTTTCAAATTTATCTATATGCTGTTGATTAAGTCACTTAACTATTGATTAAGTCTGGATTTCAGACCTGTGAAATATTTATAAAACCAGAGTTTACCAACTCTCAAATATATCATCTATGTAGTCACAGTATTTGGAGCCAATTATTTATTTATGGTCTTTAATTTGTCTGGTTTAAATTTTGTTATCATTAAATATGTAGAGTCAACAAGACACTCCTGGGTCCCCGGAAACAAACTTGACTTTAAGAAATTAGTTTAAGAAATTCCATTGTTTACATTCATGTTATTAAGGGCAACAATGAGGAAGGAGATGGCTCAGTGGTTAAGAGAATGAAGTGGTCTTGTAGTGAACCCAAGAGCAGTTACCAGTACCCATATGTGGTGACGCACAACCTCCTTTAATTCCAGTTCCTGGAGACTGAGCACCTCTGGTATCTGTGGACAGCATACTCACATACACACTACTATATCCCACACATACACTTGATTTAAAATAAAAAATATTTTATTTTAGTAGATTAACTAAAAGTCTTTTGTAAAATTTGAATTCAGAGTAATATAACATTTCTTTTTATCACAGACATGAATTACTCAGACGTTTGGACTTTCTTGATAATATATTACAATGAACAACTTAGTTACCTAATACTAAGAACATAAATGGCTTATAATGTCTAAGCAGATTTTATTGGAAGCTGCTGATTCCATTTTAATGTCCTGAGCAGATCCCACAAGTATTTAAATTATAGCTATAGTTAATTAAATGCACTTTGTTCTGACGTTTTAGATATTCAAAGATGATACCTTTTGTATTTAAGTGGCATGGAAAAACTTGAAAATCATCATTTTCTTCCTTTATAACAAGACATTGTTAAGCATGTTGAAAATCAAAGTATTTAGATAATGCATGATTAACAATGACTCACAGACAGAACTTGGGATTCAAGCTGAAGATCAAAAATGCAATGTGTCCAGCCATTGGCTCTTACCTCAACCTCAGTCTAAAAATGGTGATCCTACCCCAGGGAAACCACAGAATGAGACAGAGAGCTGTCTCCTCCTGTTTTATAGTATTCTCTAGTTCTGGGATTAAGGGCATTCACCACTTTCCTTTTTTAAATTGATTTTTATTGATCTCTACATTTTTCTCTGCTCCCCTCCCTGCCTTTCCCCTCCCCCTTCAACCCTCCCCCAAGATCCCCATGCTCCCAATTTACTCAGGAGATCTTGTCTTTTTCTACTTCCCATGTAGGTTAGATTTATGTAATTCTCTCTTAGTGTCCTCATTGTTGTCTAAATTCTCTGGGATTGTGGTTTATAGGCTGGTTTTCTTTGCTTTATGTTTAAAAACCACCTATGAGTGAGTACATGTGATAATTGTCTTTCTGTGTCTGGGTTACCTCACTCAAAATGATGTTTTCTAGCCCCATCCATTTTCCTGAAAAATTCAAGATGTCGTTATTCATTCCTGCTCTATAGTACTCCATTGTGTAAATGTACATTTTCCTTATCCATTTTTTGGTCGAGGGCCATTTAGGTTTTTTCCAGGTTCTGGCTATGGCAAACAATGCTGCTATGAACATAGCTGAACACATGTCCTTGTGGCATAATTCAGCATCCTTTGGATATATACCCAAAAATGGTATTACTGGGTCTTTAGGAAGTTGTTCCCTAATTTTCTAAGAAATTGCCACACTGACATCCTAAGGGGCTAGACCAGCTTGCATTACAAATAGCAATGCAGAAGTGTTCCCTTTTCTCCACAATCTCTTCAGCATAAGTTGTCATCAGTGTTTTTGATCTTGGCCATTCTTACAGGTTTAAGATGGAATCTCAGAGTTGTTTTGATTTGTGTTTCTCTGATGACTAAGGATGGTGAACATTACCTTAAGTGTCCTTCAGCCATTTTATATTCCTCTGTTGACAGTTCTCTGTTTAGGTCTTTACTCCATTTTTTTTTATTGGATTATGTTTTCCTTGGATGAAAACCATGATATTCTAAAGGACTGAACTTCTTTGTTTTGACATGTTTGGAAGCACTTCCTCTTGTGTTCTGCTTGTAAAATTAGGACAGCATACGATCAGCAGTAGAGGCAGGAGCATTTTCTGGCCCAGTGGCTTACTTTTGCTACAAAGAAAGTAAACTCTATGTGAAGTTTCCTCGATGCCCATTATCTTTTCTGAAGTAAGTTGATGCTTCCAGGAGTAGATATGTCTCACTATCATAAAAAATAAGAACATAGGTTACTAAAATTAAATAGCATATTCTGTAGAGCTCTGAAGTGTTTGAAGATGACCTGTCTATCCAATATAGATCTTTGCTTAACCTTGAAAACCTACCTAATATGAGGACAAGTTCAAGTATACTAAGTGATTAACTACTAACTTCTATTTCCTTATTATCCTTAACAGATGGTAATAAAAATTTAAAAGGACTAAACATTTATATTACATTGTTAAATAAACTGTAAAAGTTCAATACCTTGAACAAGATTAGAAATGTATTTGCCGTATTTTTTTAAAAAAATTAATCTCAATTTGTGTCAATATACAAAATTTGTATACAATATCCAAAAGTTCAATTCAGTATAAGACATTTAAAACTAAGAGTTGCTTTTTAAAAGTAGATTCAATAATTTACCTTTATATCTTATCATATCTACATCATCTCTTTTTCCTTTAAGATTAGATTCAATAATCTGACTTTTTATCCTATCATATCTATAATATTCATAATTTATTTAATAACCAAAACCACCTAGCTCTTGGGGTTGTAGCCTGAATCACAATTAATAAAAACTCAGAGACAGAAATTGGGGTTCAACCTATCTATAGCCATTGTTCATTTCTCATTGGCATTAAGAAAATTCAAGGTTAATAAATTATTATATAATTTAATTCTGGGGGTCTTTGCCATCCCTTTCTGTTTGTTTAACATATGCTTTATTGTTAGTTCAATTTGATCTTTCTATAACTGTCTGACCTGTGGGTTTTTATGATATACCTGTAATATGCTTTATATTATAATAAGCAAAAAATGCTTTCATTTTCTTAGAGACATATGCTAGAGCATTGTCTGTCTTTATTTGTGCAGTTATACCCATGATGGCCATAACTTCCTGTAAATGTGTGATTACCGAATCAGTCTTTTCTGAAATCAAGGCAGTTGTCAATTGAAAACCTGATTTGGTATCAATGGTATGGTTTACATATTTTAGTTTTTCAAATTCTACAAAATGGAACATATCCATCTGCCATATTTCATTCCTTTGAGTACCCTTTGGGTTATTTCCTGCAGGTAGTGGTGTTTGGTGTAAAGAACAAGTAGAACGTCTCCTTACAATGTCCTTGCCTTTTTGTCATGTACTAGAAAAATCCCTTTTTAAACCTTTGCTTTTGACTTGGTGTTTTTTTGTGAAATTCTGAGGCCTTCAGCATATTTCCGATCAATAGCTGATCAATTTCTGCATTACCTTGTGCCAGAGAACCTGGCAGACCCATATGGGATGGAATGTGTGCTATGTATATGGGCTGAAGCTTATTCCTGACTATATCTTGAACCAAACAAATAATAAAGTCAATTCTGTGTCATCTGGTATAAAGTCAGTAGTTCCAACATGCAAAACAACTCTTTCTGCATATTGCAAATGGGTAACTATGTTGAAAATTTCTTTCAAAATCCTTTAGTACAATGAGAACAGCATAGAATTATGACCTTTGTACAGAATCATATGGAAATTCTTACACTTTTCTTGAATTTTCTGATTTGTACTTTGCCTTTCAATTTATTTCCATCAGTATAGAATGTGGGGGCTCCAGTCTGTTTTTTATAGCACATTATAATATCCTTCCCAGAAACATGACTTGGTTTATGATCTGTTTCTGAGAGAGCAGTAATTTTTTGGGGGGGTCATTCCATTGTTGTACACATCCTGACCCCATAGATTCACTCCTACATTAGCCACATATGGCCTCAGCCTTTCTTTCTGCCATCTGATCCTATGCATTCTTTACATCTGTGTTTCATTTTACCTGTGATCAGATGCCAGTTCCTAAGAATTGAACATCTACCTCATTGTTGGAGGCTGCTCTTTTGTTTCCCAGCTGCCCAGACTCTAGCAAGGTTCTGGCATCTGTTTCCTCCAGCAGTGGCTATGTGGCATCACACTGACTCCGCCTACTTTCCTTATATCTCTCTTTCACCCAGGCTTTACTCAGTTAAGCCATTGGCCGAAAGTAGCTTCTTCATTAACCAATGGCAATAAAATATATTCACAACATACATCACCTCCCACATCATACATCACCTCCTGAAGAGGCCAATTTGGATGCCAAGACTCTGGAGTAATAGTAATCACATTTGCAACTGTGTCTAATAATACTTTCATCATAATGTTATTTATTTGTACTCTTAGGTCTGGTCTTTGATCATTTATAGATATCTATGAAAATATATGTTTTTTGTTTTTTTGTTGGAATATTTGATTCATCCTCCCTGGTTATTCTATCATTCAGAGCAGTACAGTATTTATAACAGACATTGGATTTCTAATTCTCCTGGGAGGAGTGTCCTTCACAGTGACTGGAAATGATGGGACTATATTTGACCTGGGGGCCTGCGAGAGGTTGTTCAAGGAGTTTCCCGATTGTAATGGATTGCCTTGTTGGTCTCATTTTGTTCTACACTCATTGTTTCAGTGTCTGTCTTTGCCAAATCTTCTGCCTAACACAGAAGGTTTGGGCCTTCTATTTGGGTGATTCCCAGTAGAAACATTATTTCTAGGAATGCCCTGTCTAAACTCCCTTCTCAGATGTCTTATTTGACCACAGTTAAGACATTTGGTATTTTGATGTCTCTTCATAGCTTTGAAAATCACATTTCCTGCCCAAACCTCAGTGTTATAGTCAAAGGACTCAACATTGGTTGTGTGTGGGATCCATTTGTTCATTGGTACTGATCTGACTTTTAAAAGCCCAAGTATATTTTGGAATTCCAAATTAGCATTTTCAAAAGCTAGAGATTCAATGAGTACTCATCTAGCTTCTTGGATCTTCTACTCCTATTTGGATAGTTTTAATTAATCTTTGCAAAAAGTCACTAAATGGCTCTCTTGGGCATTGTATAATGTTTGTATATGATTCAATTCTTTTTATTACTTCTTGAATCTTGTCCCAAGCATTCAAAGCTGCTGTATAGCATAGGGACAAGACATATTCATTGTATATAGCTTAAATATCTGGATTAGTATAAGGTCCCTCATCAAGAATTTGATCCTAAGAGACATCAAAAACCTCTGACTCTACCTTGATGTTAAAGGGTCTTGGCAACCTCTCTCCAGTACCTCTTACATTTAAGCTGTGGACTGATGTCTAACATAGCTGAGACTAACTGAATGTCAATGACTTTATCAACTGCATAACATATGGTGAGCCCCATGTGGAAGCCCAATTCTCTGCCAACTGCTTCACATACGGTGAATGCATGTCACAAGAAACTACTGCTTCCTTAATATCTTTTAGATCTTTCATACATATAGGCTCCCATTTACATTCTGTATATCCTTTTGGGTATTTACCATTTCCTGACTTTTCAGAAGTAGCAACAAGAGAAAAGTAGCTAAAACTCTTGGTATGTCATCTTTGACTCTGAGAGGTACTAGTGATGCTTAATCTTTACTATTGTCTTTTGCCTATACATCATGTCCTCGCTTACAAGTTCTGACAAGTTCTTCAATCGATTCAAATCTTTTTATCACTGTCTTTTGTAAAGTCTGAATCTGTTGATGTGTGAATATTTCTAATTATTTTATCAAATCATTTAATTTCTGGTTCTCATCATGTACATATGATTGCAAGTTTTTAATTTTTTTATTAATGATATCTTCTCATCCTTACAGATTATTTGGATGGCATGCAGATTGTCTTCTAGGAATGATGTTCTGCTTGCTTGTCATAATTTTTTTTTCTTTTTTTAGCAAATTTTGATTGGCAATTTCAAAGCTATGAATCCTTTCAGAAAACCTCTCAGTACCATTTTGTAAGGTTTCATATCCCATTGACATGGATTGAATCCTGCCTGTCAAATTAAGGTTATCATTTTCAATGGTATGAATACTTTCTACTAACTTCTCATTACCAGTCTGTAAAGACTGTATAATTTCTAAAAGTTTCACATTCTTGATTCTGTTATCAAACCATTTCTTTAAAGATATAATATGAATTATCAAACTGATAGCAGTTATGGCTAAGTATGCATATAGACTAGGTAGGTCATATATCCCTCCTAGAATTCCATCCATAATAGAATTGAAAGGGTTTTTAAATTTCTGGATTGGGATATTATCTGTAATTATCTTAGGTATTGTTTACACATTGTAAAAGTGTGTGTCTGATTATTATACCTTAAAAGTCTCTACTAAACCAGGCTTTTGACAGAGGGAAGTCACCTGCTAAACTAATCTGCTATTACAGACACACACATACACACACACACACACACACACACACACACACACATATTTAGCAGATGACTTCCCTCTGTTAAAACTCTGGTTTAGTTGAGACTTTTAAGGTGTAATAACAATTTGGGCCAAAAAACTTGTGGAAGGCACTGTCATTAATAAAATAAATATAAATTGCAAGTGACAAATACCCTCATGTTCTTTGTTGACTATGTTGAAAATGAAATGAGAGGGCTTTATCTTAAGGAGGCCTCAAATTTTATAAGTTTTATCTGGAGGAGAGATGGTAGATTCTGTCATTGAAATCTGTTAAAAGTTCCCTAATTAGAAGACGAAGGTAAACCCGGACTCTGACTCTCCTTTATGGGAATATTGTCATATCTTTCACCTTCAAGCTTAAAATGTTTGCACTTAAATCCTGCATATTTGTACTGTTTTTCAAATAATCTTTTTGCAAACTTTTCCTTATTTGTTTTTTCTTTCCTACTGTTTTACATATATTTCCTCTTCATTCTTTTAAGCATAGTTATTACAATTTTCTCACCTTTATCTGCTGACTCAAGAACTGAGCTTATTTAAATTTGTTACTATAGGTGGCCCTTTTAGTAGAATGGATCAAAATTCCCAGGTTCTTACTATTATATAGCTTAAAACCATATAAGGAACATTTTCCCATTTTTTTATGGAGACTTTGAATTGTGTTTTTTTTTTACTGATTGATTCAGAAGAGACATGTATGAGAGCAGTTTATGTGCAGATCAATTATTCACCTCCTTGTCTTTCTCATCTTAAGTCTCCCTCCCAAATAGGTTGCTGTGTTTGTCCTGAATGATTTCTTATGAAATTATTCTAGAACACTTAATCCACAAGTGTAGACACTACACAGAGCATTCACTTGGATATCTATTAGAAGTCATAAGCAAGCTGAGCAGTAGCTGCGCATGCTTATAATCCCAGCACTTAGGAGGCAGATGTAAATGGATCTCTGTGAGTTCAAGGCCAGCCTGGTCTACAGTATGAGTTCCAGGGCAGCCAAAGATACACAGTGAAAGCATGTCCTGAAACAAACAAAGAAATGAAGGAAATAAGTGAGAAACTCATCGATACACCTGCCAGTTTAGAGCTCTCTCAAATAATTCTTATATTTTTACCAGTTCTCCTTTAAATATTGAATAGCTTTATTTAATATTTTTCTGGAAATTATGTGAGAATTGTTATATTCAGCAAAGTGTGACTAAGACAAAACCATCAAGATAATTAATAATATTGAATTTACTCTAATGTCTGCTTCTTTTACCTATGTAATTTTCTTTTCTAATATATACAATTCTTATAAAAATATATAACACACATCCCACATGAAAACTTTATATATACACACATATGCACACAGATACATGAACAGTTACTATATAATTTATTATGGAATTAAGTTTTTAGATTTTGGATTCTAATTACATTATTCATAATATTACATTATAATTTAAAACATAATTGACTGCTGTATGTGCATTTGTCTCAATCTATATTGCTATGCTTATAGCTTATTTGTGAACTATTGCTCATTGTAGTCTGCTGAAAAGTCCACATGATAAATGGTACTGTCTATTATCACTATGTCTCAAATAAGTTCTTCAAGTAGGATATTTAAGGAACTGCAATAAGAAAACTGTTAGATGATAGTGATGACTTCCACCTTAATATCCACATTTTAGGCAGTTTTTTACCTCTTATCAGAGACTATTATGTATTTTCCATAAATATGAAACAATTCTGTGTCACCATTAAAATGATCATACTTATACTTGAGACAATGATCGAGTATATCTCCTTGTCTTATTTGTGTGTGTGTTGTATCAAAATAACTCTGATATTCCATATTACACCTGTAAGAATGGCCAAGATCAAAAACACTGATGTCAACTTATGATGGATAGGATGTAGGGTAGAGGGAACACTCCTGCATTGCTGGTGGGAGTGCAGACTTGTACAGCTTGTTTGGATATCAATATGGTAATTTCTCAGAAAATTAGGAAACAACTTTCCTCAAGACCCAGCAATTCCACTTTCTTTGGTGGAGGGACATTTAGGCTGTTTCCAGGTTCTGGCTATTATAAATAATGCTACTAGGTGTTTGTCTTCTTAAATGATTATTTTTTTATTTTATGTGTATGCATGTATTGCCTGCATGGAGGCTTGTTCTCCATGTACATGACTGTTACCAAAGGAGGATAAAAGAGGCATCTAATCCTCTGTGACAGTTACAGATGACAGTGAGTTACTGTGTGGGTGTGAAAGTTGAATATGGGTTCTCTGAAAGAGCAGTCAGTGCTTATAACTGCTGAGCCATCTTTCCAACCCCACATGCTTATCTTTTACAAGACTTTCCATTTTTTGTGTATTTTAAATCTATGAGTTTAGTCTTTAAAATATTGCCCACAAAATGTACCAACTGTTATTAAATTACCACAAGCCATCATTAGAGACACACATAGGCAATGAGATATTAATGTAAGGTTTAGTGCCATTCCATATAGAATCAAGAGTGGTGCTCCATTTAGGAGAAAGAAGACTATGAAACAAACAGGTACATTAAAATAAATACATCCTGGGTAAATATAGGTAGTATAAGAAAAATTAAAATCTCTTTGAATATCTCACTATAATCTTTTTCTATACCTGAATATAACTATTCTCTAGTATAGCAATAAATATTTTTCAAAGAAAATTGCTCATTTCATAAAAATAATCTAGAGACAAAATTACTGAAGGACATCTGAGAGTTCAGATTTTAAAGAGTGAGAACATGTAACTGTGTGATTATCAACAACATTTCTAAGAAATCTTCCTACAAATTGATCTCCATCAGCCAGGAAATGAAATATAAGTAATGGAGGTAAAATGGGAAAGAAATTGCTAACAGGTCAAGGAGTAAGGGAAAAAAAGAAATATTTCTCGGCATATAATCAGGCAGCTTTTGCCAAAAGGGAATGATTAAATATTGATGGCAACTTTAGGTTATTTTTTTCTTCATAGAATTCTTATTTCTACCAACAGTAAAATTTCATTTAATTAATTTGCAAATTACTTCACATAGCTGCAATTTGTTGAAAAGCCTGTCCTCCTCTGGTTTTCTTGTTTTACTGAAGATTATTGGGTTATAGCTGTGCAAATTTATTTATTGTGTCTGTTGCAGTGATTTGTGCTTTTTTATTTGATGATTGTCTTCATATGTTATTTCTGAGAAGAATCACTGAAAAGTGAAATCAAATATGTTTACCACTGATAGATGAACAGACAAAGAAAATGTGTATGTATACACAATGGAATATCATTAAACTATAAAAATAATAAAATATTGTCATTTGTGGCCAAATGGATGAAAATGAAGGAAAATATTTTGAGTCAAATAAATCAAGTTCTGGAAGACAAATACTACTTGTTCTCATTTGTAAATGGAATTCAGAATAACTGATTTCATTGAAACAGCATGTGTAACAGTGATGACCCAAGCTCCATCTCAGCAATGCAAGGCTATGAAGAAACTCTTTTCCTACAAATATAGTCTCAAATCTCCATTGTGTGCTTCTCATCAGATAGGAGCCTGAACTGCTCATAGTCTTTGTTGTTACATAAGGACTTTCCATCTTACTTATACTACCTGTATCTAACACACTAAAAGTCTATGCCAATTCTGTCAGCAAAATTTTAACTACACATTGCTACGTCTGTTTTATAATTTAATTTTTATTACTATTATTTCTTGGTTTCATAAAACAACTTTACCCAAAATATTTCTGCATCCATTGTTGTTTTCCCCCATTGAGTCTTCAGCACAATGAGAAAACATTACTAGCATTTTGAGACTGACTTTATCTTTCTCTTTATGATAAAACTCCCACCATGTATTCTCTAATGGAAACTGAAGTAAATAGATCATTGACACAGCCATTAGATTTCAAGTTATTCACACCATTCTAGAATTTACCTTGTATTTATGTCACTTCATTTCATTTCAGAGGAATGAACAGGAACTCCACTCAAATACTGAGCATAGAAGAATGTGTCTGCTGTTCTTTTATCTATTCTACTGTACCAAGGATATTATATGCAGATACCATGTGATTCTACACATGTTGTCATGTAAAGAATGAAAGTGCTTTCTGGCTCTAACTTCTAATGTGAACAATATGACAGTCTCTTACTGAACTTCTGCTTGTGCAGTGTGGGTGGCTTGTCAGTTTGGAATAAGAAGAACAGCAAAGGTATTTTCTTAGCTCCCCATTAGACTAGAAAATTTTTGTTTAATACATTCCTTTTGGGTTTAACAATAACAAAAATCTCCTTTCGTTTCCTATGTGCCTATAAGTGGTTTTCTTCCAAAGAGACTCATATGTATATATAATCTTCATTGTTATATATTTCACTCTATTTAGCTCTCCAATTAATATTCACATACTCACATATCAGGAAGTCATTATCTGAGATCTTTGCTAAAATGTGAGTTTTTAATGACCACTATTTGATTAATGTTCACACACTACAGTTTACATAATACTTCCACTTTTATACTTTCAGTATGAGAAGTTGGTGTGGGACAATTCTGTATTCTGTCAATTATGTTTTACATAAATGGTTTTTGGCCAGTAGCCAGGCAGGAAATATAGGCAGGATAACCGGACAGGAAGTAGAGGAGGGTCAAAGAGAACAGGAGAATTCTGGGAAGGAGGAAGCCCTTTCTTCTCACAGTCCTGCCCAGACACTGAAGAAGGAAGATGTGCCTGCCCTGTTAAAAAAGGTATCTAGCCATAGATAAAAATAATGGGTTAATATATGTTATAAGAGCTACCATGAAGCCTGAGCTAATGGGCCAATCAGTTTATCATTAATATAGTCCTCTGTGTGATTTCTTTGCAGCTAAATGGCTGTGGAACCTGGTGGGAGGAGAGAAATGAGGCAGGACAGAAACCCAGACAACAAATGGCCCCCAACAGAATGGCGCCCACGAGGACAACTGCATCCACATAAAACCTGAGAGAGCTTGGGAAGTAATTCTAGACATAAATGAATAGAGTAAAGCATGGCTTCTTGATAGCATCAATTTCCCGGATCTGCTCTGCTTGCTAGAGGCAAGCGCTCTCATTTAAGAGAGGCTTTCTGACTCAGCTTTAGCTGCAAAACCCTGCAGCTACTTAATAGGTTCTGCCACCAAACACTTAAATAGTGTTGATAAAAGGCTGACCTCATGCTTTTCGTTTTTCAGCCATAGCAGGTAAAAAAACTGCACCAGTTAAAAATGCTGGCTTTCTGGGCCATCCTGCCAGGGCAAACTCTGACTCTTTCAGGAAGGCGGTCTGACTACGAAGCATTTGAGTGTGGTTTGTGAGCACACTGCTGCAGCTTGCTTGCTGGCAGGGAACTTGAAATGCCATAGAGTTGTGGCAATAAACATGGCTACAGTACGTTCCTCTGACATGAGTCTATAATCTCAGAAATCTAAGGAATGGGCTGGATCCAGCCATCCAAGCCACAGCCTTAATCCTCCCCATATTGCTTAGCAAATTAAAGACTTACATGGCCAGAAAAAGAGAGATATACAGTAAAAAGAGATTCAAATGGTTTACAGTGTATTAAAAATATATGCAAGATTGAGAGAGAAAAGACAGTGGTTAAAGTCCTTAAAATAAAAAAGAGAGTAGTTGGGTTTGGTGGCACATGCCTTTAATCCCAACACTTGGGAGGCAGAGGCAGAGAGATCCAAAATTGAAGTCAAAAGATATGTTATTTTGGAGAAGAGGATTTTCTTTTGTTTCCACAGGAAATGAGAGGCTATAGATTCATTTTGAGTTAAGAAAAATCAGGTTCGATCAAGAAAGACAACCTGAGAAATCTCTGTCTGATAGAAGCTGATGGCCCAGATATCTGAGTTATACATCCAGAACATTTTCAAGATTCTGCCTGAGATGATCAAGCCTCACAGGATACTCCAGTCAGGATTTGATCATAATTCAAAATTTTCTTTAGGTCCCCCATAAGATTATCAGCACCCCAAAACAGCAGGAACTTCGCCCACATTCCCAAAAAATGGACTTTGGATATTTTCCTTTGTTTAAAAAAAAGATGAGAAACTGGTGTGGGACAATTCTGTATTCTGTCAATTATGTTCTAAAAATTGCTGATTGGCTAGTAGCCAGGCAGGAAGTATAGGTGGGATAACCAGACAGGAAGTAGAGGTGGGTCAAAGAGAACAGGAGAATTCTGGGAAGGAGGAACCCCATTCCTCCGCAGTCCTGTCCAGATACCAAAGAAGCAGGATTTGACCTGCCCTGCTGCAAAAGGTACTGAGCCATGTGGCTAACATATACTAGAATAATGGGCTAATATATATTATAAGAGTTAATAAGAAGCCTGAGCTAATGGGCCAATCAAATCAGTTTTACAATTTATGTAGACCCTCTGTGTGATTCTTTGGGACCTAACGACTGTGGGAGCCTGGCAGGACAGAAACTGCAACAAGCAGATGTTACAAGAAGTTACACAGATTTCTCAAAATTGTCTTCTGAACATAGTCTTTGGGGTTCATGGGCTATGAACACTAAACAACCCAATCCTGAAAAGGATTTGAAAAATTATCAGGAATGCTTAGTTCATGTTTATCAATTTTATGTCAATTCCAATTGAATTCTGATAATTTAGTAGCCATGAGCCAAGTATAAATATCTAGGAAAGTAAAATTAATCTATAAAATACATAACCTAATTGAATTTTTTACAATATATATTTCTATATTTCTGAAATGTTGGCAATAGACAGAGATTTTCTGAAGATAGATACTGAATTAACTTATTTTGTTAATATTGCTTGAATATTAAAGAATAGTCATAGTGTAAGAGCTAAGTATTAAAGTGTTAATAATTTTTTTATCCTCTTTATTACAGTTTTTTAAATTGATAATAGAACATAGCAAAATATAAATACAGTGATTATATGAATTTATTTGATGTATTCTGAAAAGAATGTGGGCTAGTGAATGTACATATAATTGCTTAATAAATGGATACTAATATATGCATATAGTTTGTAATATATGTTTCCAGAATCTTGCTATGACTTCCTCACAGTCTCCTGAATCTTGTGATCTTTCTCAAAGCATTCAGAAAAAAATACACAAAATGTATCATTGAAATAGTTCATTACAGAATGATAAGAGGCCTTCTTAGAGGTGAGTGTGGGCAATGATGCATTGCCTAGGAACACACTCATGTGGGTGAGATTGGGCAAAGGCCACAGAGACCATTGTATACACTTGCACATTTAAGATGGCTTTTCATTATAGCTTATAGTTTCAGAAACAGTTTTCATTGGTGATGCCTTCTTTCAAGTAATTGGCCGATCAACTTCAATGACCTCTTATTGGAGTGGTTTATTGTACCTTGTCAGAAACCCCCAGTCTAGATAATCTTATAGTCTTTCTGGGAACAAAAAAAGCCATGTCCATATACAGGGTTCCGTACAACTCAGAGTCCATTATTATTATCTCACCAAAGTAAGGTAACAAATAAAATATAATATCATATATATATATACATATATATGTCATAAACACATTTCATATAAAATCATAGAACACATATACTATTTAAATCTGTTAATGTATAATTAGCTACCTAGTATAATTGTATAATTATATAACCTATAATAACACAGACACTTAGCAATAAAAGAAAACTCATGAATAGTTGAAACTGTTACCAACATTTAGGCCCACAAACCTAATGACTCAGTTTCCTTGTATGACAAAGAAGTTATAAAAAAGAACTTAGAAATTATCTGGGCATAATGTTTCATACCTGTAACCCAATTCTCTTGAGGTTGTGTCAGGATTGACTCCAATCAAAGTTAAGCAATTAAACCGTGTCACAAAATAAGCAAGCAAGCAATGAAAATTCTATCGAACAAAACACCCAAATAATAGAATTTTAAATGAAGAGAATGATTCACTTACAGTTTCAATGGGGGCTGGAGTAGTAGAGGGAAGATCCTGAATATCCTCCCGCTAGGCTTGTAGCTCACTTCCAATCAGCCATGAGACAAAGTTGGGAACATAAGTGTATTTAAATGTGGTCAACTTCTGGAGCAAGAAGAATCTGGATCTCTGATTACTGTCTCTGTTCTCTGTAATAAGGATAGTTTTGATTTAAGACCAGAATGAAAAAATTGGGTGGGGGGAGTAAAGATATGCTATTTTTTGAGAAGAAAAGAATCAAGTTGACTAGTCTGTTGTATATTCTTTGGCTATCCAGCTTTAAGCATGGAATCCTGAAGTTTAGCACACTGATCATGAGAGTGAAAAGGGTGGATGGTTGAGAAACTAAGTGGCAATGATGAGAGCAGAAGAACTCATAAAGCCAGCAAACCTGCTTGACAAGGATCCAGCTAAGCTGAGCTCCATGATGGCTGCTGTGACAATTTTGTTTAGATTTCCAAGTGTTGCATGCATAGGGCAGTTTTAATATTAATAATTTGGGAATATTGGATTGATTGAAAATTCATTATGAATCATTTATACCTTATCCCAGGAGTACTGATTCTAAGCTTCCCTAGGAAAGCTTACTACCCCTCATAAAGAGATATATGGTTTCTTTATGTATGTAAAAACATCCAAGATATAAGGAAAACCTTCAAGTCGATAAAGATATTCTTTATGAGTCTCAAATATTCTTTATCATAAAGATATTCTTTATGAGTCTCAGAGATCTCTTTATGAGTCTCTAAGATTCATGAAAGATCTATTCCTTTACTTACTCAGAAACAAGATATTCAGAGCAAAGCACTAGCCTCTTCCTACTATACCCTCAGTCAATTTTGCGGCATATACAGCAACAAAGTTAGATTGGCCGAAGTTTGCTCTAGCCCACACAGAAACGT
Organism: Ondatra zibethicus; assembly: GCA_004026605.1. NCBI lineage: Eukaryota > Metazoa > Chordata > Mammalia > Rodentia > Cricetidae > Ondatra > Ondatra zibethicus. The sequence continues at coordinate 52,040 of PVIU01009805.1, read as the reverse complement.
GTATTGATGGACAAAGAATGATGTGGAAATATGATAAAAGAATGAGATGCCAGAGCCTCCATTTCTTAGAAAGCTTAACTCATGAAGAGCTAGTATGCTGTCATTTGACCAAAAGCAAAAGAATATCAGGAATAGACATATAAACAATTTCTATAAAGATATAAAATGTAAACATTATATTCTGTCAGAAATTTAATAACAACTATGGCATCTTGGGCTTGAAGAATTTTTGGGGGGCACTCTGATCATTAAGAGTTAATTATACACTGCTTGAGATAAGACAATATTCCCAGGCTGGCTTGGAGATTCTGTCTAGTGTGTTTGAAACCAGAAAAGTTGCATAGAAGTTAGGTCATAGGGTTGATGAGTAAACAAAGTTTACAAAAGATAACTCTATTTTGTCACAGTTTGTCAATGATGATTTTAAAAGATATTCAAGAGGAAGCCAAGCATGTGTCTGAAAACAAAAATAATATGGCCTAGGTTTTGGGACATCATGACTCTATTCCTGCTTGCAAAATCCTGTGGGGAGGGGGAAAGAAGCACTCAGACAGCAAATCAGTGAGGTTGTAAGATTATCCTGACCACCATAACCTGTCTCATTCCTCCTGTGTTGACTGCTTACCTCCTTCTGCTCTGGAACCTGGCCACTGCCAGGGTTAGACTCCAGTACCCAAGGAAGGAGAATCACTTCAGAACTACTTTGGAATTACTCTGGGTTCAGCTCCATGAGCTCGTTTTCAGAAACTTGCCTGATTTGTTTGTGATGATCAGACTTTTCACTGATGTAAATGAACTAAATTATATAGAACAATGATTTTCAGAATGGGAATGCTTTGTGACACTCCATTTAAAAATCTGAAATTTGGCTCCAAATTAAGTGTAAATTCAGAGATAGAGCAATTCTTCAGCTTACTTTGCAGGTAGATAGTATCCACCACTAGGAGAGCACCAACCATAAAGCACAGAAGAGTTCATTGCATCTGGGAAATGTGGGCACAGAGGCATACTAAATCCTTCCAGACATTCCAGGCATGACAGCATATAGAACAAAGAAGCCAGGAATAATACAAGGCTGTTTTGGACACTTGGATGATGATAGGCCCAGCAGCCTATAACCTGACCACTAATATGCATGAAACCAACAGGCAACAGATTACTTCATACTACATTCAGTGTTCTTCTTGAGCACTAACCCCAACTGTCTTATGTTGCCAGTTTGAACTGGATTCCATTCATCTATCAATTCACTTTTCTGTCTAGACATGATTATGGGATCCTCTAGCTTAAACTGACTACAAACTCCAGTTGGTCCCCAAGTAGGTTCCATCTTATAGTGACTTCTTTGAATCTTCATTATTCTCTGCCCCATAAAATCCAACCTTTTTAATCCTTTTGAAGCTACTCAATAAGTATAAACACACATGTATACGTTATATATAATTATATAAAAATATAATGTAGTGTACAGTATAAATGTAAATACCAGGCATTTTATATTAGTGTAGTGGATCTCTATGATTTCGAGACCAACCTGAGCTACAAGAGCAGGCTTCAGGACAGGCAACAAAGCTACAGAGAAACCCTGTCTAAAAAAACAAACAAAAAAACCCCAAAATAAATAAATAAATTATTAATTGAATTGGAAATAAAAGAGAATGATTATCAAGCTATCAAGGAAAATTTGACTATTTGGTAAATTGTAGCCAATTTAACCAACATAGCTTTTGAATTTATTATAACTCAACAAATTCTGGAATTGCGCAAAGACACATCATTGTGTCCCCTTCTGTTTCTGGCATAATGTACTCATGATAATATTATATTTTCACAATTTATCATTATCATTTCTATTCAAGAAAATGCAAAGAAGACAGATCCCTCATTGGATATTTATTCACCAATCTTTTATCAATGTGAGAATAGCTTATAGCATCAGCTGGGAGCTTCCGTCTACAGTAGAATCCCAACTGAAAAGAACCTTCCTCAAATAGTTCACTTTTGAAAAAGAATTGTTCTTTATTTTAGAATTACATTGAATTTTTTTTCATTTGATAACTCTTAGAAAACTTTTGGATACTAATATGGTATCCTAGCTAGGTTCCTATTACTGTGATAGAAACCATGATCAAAAGTAACTCGAGGGAAAAGGAGGTTTGTTTTATCTTAGGCTTTCAGGCAACAGTTCATCACTGAGGGAAGTCAGTTCCAAGAATGCCACTGGTTCTCCCTCGAGCAATGCCAGAATGGAGATCTGATTTATTTCTGTTCTTAGATCAATGCTCTTACTTGGAAGCTTTATGTGAAGTTAGAACTGAAACTCATGCCTAGAGAAAAATCCCTTTTGGTGAATATTGATAGAATTAGATATCTAAATTTTCATTGTGAAATGGGTTATTTTTTTCATTTTTCAATTTAATTTAAAATGACCTCACCAGAATGAGGGAGTGAGTCAGACAGTGGTGGCACACACCTTTAATCCCAGCACTCGGAAAGCCAAAGGAGGCAGATCTCTGTGAGTTTGAGGCCAGCCTGGTTTACAAGAGCTAGTTCCAGGATAGCTTGGGGTGTTACACAAAGAAGCCCAGTCTCAAAAAACCAAATAAGTAAATAAATGAATGGATGAATAAATAAATAAAATAATAACAATAAAAAGACTAATACTAAAAAGAATGTTGCAGCAGCATTGAAGACCTGGGATCTTCAGAGGTTCTTTATGGAAAACAGTCTACTACAAATCAAAGAATGAATTATACCTCAGGGTACCAACCTGCCATTGACTTCTCTTAATTCATTTGTGCTAGGCAAACCTGATCTAGGGACACTTCTTAGAAGAAAAAAAAAAAACCTCACTGAACCCTTGCTTAAGTTATGGGCTGAAAAATCCCTTAATAAGATGATTACCTTTGCCTTACCAGATATCTGCCCCCGGGAAGTCACTTGTGAAGGGAGTCACATGGCTGAGTTAAGCCTACCCACTTTTCTGAGTTACTCAGAAAATCATAAAGTTCCCTCCTCCTTTTTCTCAATCTTTTTTCATTCTTTTGGAAAATTTCCAAAGTTTTTGGCATGCTTTCACATCCTAGTCTTTCTCAAACATTTTCCATGAAGCTATTCCTCCTACTCTATTTCACAATGTGGCTGTTTACAAAAAAAAATTGCTGTTTTGATTTTTTTTCCTTTTCTCCATTTTGAGCTCGGCAGCTGCTGAGATTCACAGCTCGTCTGTCCTGTAATTCCTCTTTTAATTTCTAATGAAACAGTGCTTGAACTACTTAACAGAGTCTGCTCTTAAATTCTTTTATCATAATGACTAAAAAATGTCCCCAATTTATCTGTCAGCATATGACACTCTAGGACTCCCTAAAACAATGTATAATAATGATCTATCAAAATAGTAATTTGCTAGAATATTTAGAAGACTTATTTCTGGAAAAGTATATCCTGGAGAGGATGTGGATTAAGGGGAACACTCCTTCACTGCTGGTGGGGATGCAAACTTGTGCAGCCTCTTTGGAATCCAGTATGGCAATTCCTCAGAAAATTGGGACTCAGTACCCAGGAATACCACCCTTGGTGCACATAACTAAAAGTTGCACATTGAAACCACAATGACATGTGCTCAACTATGTTCATAGCAACATTATTTGTAATAGCCAGAAACTGGGAGCAACCTAGATACACCTCAACTGAAAAATGAATAAAAAGAAAAATGTGGTACTTTTACACCATGGAGTACTACTCAGTGGTAAAAAGCAATGACATATTGAGTTTTGCAGCAAATGGATGAAACTATGAAAAAAAATTCTGAGTGAAGTAACCCTGGCACAGGAAGACAAACATGGTATGTTCTTACTCATAAGTGGATATTAGACCTAAAGCAAAGGATAAGTCCAAAACCCCAGAGAAGCCAGGAAATAAGGAGGACCCTAAGAGAGACATAGGTGGATCCTCCTGGGAAAGAGAAATAGACAAGGTCTCCTGAGAAAATTGGGCGTGCGTGGGGAGGGGAAAGCACAAAAGGGAAGTGGAAAGGGGCAAAGGGAAAATGAGAGGAGAGAGCGATGGGAGAGGAGAACATGAGGAATAGAGCTTAAGCTGCGGGAAGGACGGAGAGAGAGCACTAAAAAGATGTCTATATAGAGGGAGCCATTATGGGGTTAGGGAGAAACCTGGCACTAGGGAAATTCCCAGGAATCCACAAAGATGACCCGAATTAAGAATCTAAGCTATAGTGAGAGGGTGCCTTAACTGTATTTCCCTTTTATTAGAATTAATGACTACCTTAATTGTCATCATAGAGCCTTCATTCAGTAATTGACAGAAGCTGATGCAGAGATCCACAGCTAACAACTGGGCTGAGCTCCTGGAGTCCAGTATTAGAGAGGGAGGAGAGATAACATGAACAAAGGGCTCAAGACCACAAAGGGTAAACACACAGAAACAACCTACCCAAGAAAGTGAGACCTCACTGACTCTACACTGACAGCTGAGGAACCTACATGGGACCTAACTAGACACTCTGAATATGGGTGATACCTGTGTGGCTTGGGCACTTTGTGGGGTCCCTAGCAGTGGAACCAGTATTTATCCCTAGTACACGAACTTGCCTTTTGGAGTGCATTCTTTATGGAAGGCTATCTCATTCAGCCTAGATAGGAGATACTTGGGGGAAGGGCCTTGGTCCTGCCTCCAGTAATGTGACATACTTATAGACTTTGTTGACTCCCCATGGGAGTCCTCACCTTCTCTGAGGAATGGATGAGGAGTAGGGTTGGGGGAAGTTGAGGGGAGAAGGAGGAGGGGAGGGAGATGGAACTGGATTGGTGTGTGAAGTAAGATTGTTTTAAAAAGAAAAAATAACAACATTGAATTCCAATAAAAATTATTTGAAAGCATATTTCAATTTAAACCATTTATTATTATAAAATATAGTTTAGAATGTTTTCATATTATATTTAAATATGTACATATTAGTTTTTAACCCTATTTTGAAACCTCATATTTAATTCTGTATTAACCCAAACAAGTTTATAAATATTATTTAATCCAAAATTTTTCTCAAATACATTTCAAGACATATTTGAGACCCTCTGAAACCATGTTGTTTCTGTTATAATAGGAACTATTACTGAAGCTTTAAGCATAAATCAGTAGTCCAACACACCAACCAGCTAGAGTCAGTGATCCATCCTAACTTGTAATTAAAGAATAAATACTAATGGCCAGGTGGTGGTGGTGCACGCCTTTAATCCCAGCACTCAGGAGGCAGAGGCAGGCGGATCTCTGGGAGTTTGAGACCAGCCTGGTCTATAAGAGCTAGTTCCAGGACAGGCTCCAAAGCCACAGAGAAACCCTGTCTTGAAAAACCAAAAAAAAAAAAAAAAGAATAAATACTAATGAAAAACAGCTAAAAATCTATTAAATTAGTTTACAATGGGAAAAAAGACAAAGAAGTCCAATGACTGCCACAGGCAGAGGTGAACATCCTTAAACAGTGCTGGTCTAGACATAGCCTATCTCATAGTTGGCTCACCACTTCTTTCAATTCTGGTCATACAAACTTTTGGTTAATCTGTTAATTACTGAGAATGAAGTAATTGCTGTCCTTGATAATTTTCCTCATCTAGGAGGAGAGCTATATCCTTGGAGGTTTTCCTCTTCCTGGAATTAAAGATGATTCAAAGGAAAAATTGAGGATGTAAACTCACCTCTGAGACTACAGTCAAATTATTGGCACAAAATGAAGGAATATGTATTCTTCCCGATGAGAGTTACCTTGTGGATTTGAGCAATGGCAGAATCTGAGTGTCACTTCATGTTCACTTCTACATTCATAATGTAGAAATATGAGCAAAGACTGTAGCTAAGATCTGCTGATTTATCAACACAATAATTTAGAGTTATTACAGTTTATCACTTTGGATTAAGACCAAAGTTCTCCAAGACTTATTAATGTTGGAAGAATTAAATAATACCTAAGTGGAAAATTACTATTTTATAAAGTGAGCAGCACTTCTTAAACATTTCTTTCTCATTTGACATAATTTTACAGTGGGTATTTATGAAAAACCACTAATTAAGTATCATAAGTATCTTATCTATGTTTAACAATCCTCTATATGTAACCATTGGTTTTATTTTCATGAAACACACTGGTATCTACGGTTTACAAGAAGTTTCTATAAAACATCTGTGTCCAACAAGATGTGTGTTGTTGGGGATGTTTTTTTATATGGATGTACTTGTGGAAATACTGTAAAATTGAGATGTTAGTAGTTTTTAACCATAGCAGGAAAGTGTATTAAGTTTATATTTATTATTAATATTTATTTTTGAAGATTTATTCATTTTTATTTTATGTATATTTGTGTTTTTCATGCATGATGTCTGTGTACCACTTGTATGCAGTGCCCTCAGAGGTCAGAAAAAGAGAACAGATTCCTGGAACTGGAGTTGCAGACAGTTGTGAACAACCATGTGGAACCAGACACACATCATCTGAAAGAGCAGTCAGTAGTCTTAACTAGTGAGCCTTCTCATCAGTTCCTTAAGTAGCTGATGTGGTCTGCAGGAATCATGCAGTGAGATTTTAGCTGATAAGTAACTATTTAAGCCTCTTCATTTTCAGAGATATGAAGAATCTTTAACCTTCATGTTATGTAGCTAGTTAACACACATAAACTATTGAGGATGGGTTTTTCCTTGCGATCTGCAGCATGTAAAATCAGGTACTAAAAGTAATGAAAATACAGGACTCAGATCACTGGTCAGATTATAGCATTTCAGCTATTTCTCTGGGTAATGGCATGGTATTATGTTTTGGCTAAAACAGCATATGATTACTACAAAGAATAAAAGCCCAGCATTGTTTCATCCCTTGAGAGTTAATCCAAATATGTATCTAGAGAGTAAAATACTGGTCAGGAAATCTCTTTGTTCAATAAGCTTTAAAAGTAGTGTAGAAGCCGTCCAAACATATAGTTTAGCACAATGGTATGGCCAGTCACTGCCTACGCACACGTCATGAGAGTGCTCTGCTCTTCAATGCTCTAACTTTGGGCACTCTTAAGCAGAACAGTGCCACAATTTATTCTGTATTAAATGACACCAGTATTCCACAACAAGCTCTGTTTTTCTCATCTGCATTCTTTTTCTGGAACACCAGTTTGGAGAAGAGTGAGAAGCCAGAGATGCTCGCAGAACTGCTGCTAAAGAAGCTCTGATTCACAGTTGTGTATCAGCTACATCACAACACTGCATTAGAGTTTATGTTTTCATTTACCATTCTCCGCACATTTCTACTCCCCCAGGACCACTCCCCTCAGTGTTCCCCTAGAAAGCAGCAGGCCTCACAGGGACATCAACCTAACATGATTCAACAAGATGCAATAAGACTAGGTACAAACCCTCATATCAAAGCTTGGCAAAACAACCTCCAATAGGAGGAAAAGGGTCCCAAGGTCAGGCAAAGGAGTCAAAGACATCTTCACTGCCACTGTCAAGGCTCCCCTCACTACTACTAAGTCAACAATCATGACACATATGCAGAGGACCTAGTGAAGAGTCATACAGACTCCAAGATTGCCTCTTCTGTCTCTGTAGACCTCCATGAGTCCTTCTTAGCTGATTCAGCAGTACATGCTCTACTGGTATCTATGACCTCTCTGGCTCCCACAGTTCCTCCTCTGCCTCTCTCATGGGGTTCCCTGAGCTTTGAGGGGGAGAGACCTCATGGAGATTTCCAACCTGGGCTTTCTTTCCACCTTATGTTTGGCTGTTCACCTGAAGCACACATTTTCAGCACTTTCATTTGCTCAGCTAAATTATAATCCTCAGGCTAGTTCATTTTACTTGAAGACAGAGTGTAACAGAAAAATTACATTAGACAGAGAGACAACTGTTTATTGACTGATATTTTAAGGTTGTTAAAGGATACAATTCTATAACTTTGACCACTGGTTTCTGCATTACTCCCTTTATCTGCCTCTTATAATAAAGTGTTCCCCAAATAGAGCTTTATTCTGTTTTTCTTTATGTAAAAACTACCTTGGTGCTCTCTCCAGAGTCAAATTAATGCTTTATGTTTTCAATTTACAAACTTTTTCTAAGATATTAGCACTTCATTAAGTTTACATTAAAACACAGCTTTCAATTCAAAGAGAATAAGGGATAGTTTATACTGGAGCCAAATACGAATAACTTTGGCAGTGGAATAGACCTCAGAAAACACTGGTAGAAACATAAGGTAGGGAGGTTATAATGAAGAAAGAACATCACTGCTGAAGATCTGAGCATTACCTGGTGGCATTCTTATTAATGTTTGGTTTGGTGTAATTTAGGTGACTTATTGAGAATACATTTTAGTTATTAGATATTTACAAGGATATTTGGTCAATCATAGGAGTAGACAAAAATAGCTTTCAATGAGACTGTATTAGGGCTCTCTAGAGGAATAGAACTGATATTACACACACACACACACACACACACACACACACACAAATTTTGTCACTTTCTGCAAACATATTAAACACTTTCATACACTTTGCTAAAGCATAATTCTGAAACTGTCTCATAGGATGTGATCTGGCCAACCCAATGGGGTCTGTCTCTTGATGAAAAGGCCAGGAATCTGGTAGTTGTTCAGCTCACAAAGCTGGATGTCCCAGCAGGTATTCAGCCTATATTAGAATCTTGAAGAAGTAAGAAGTAACGCCTGGGCAATAGGGTAGATAAACTTGCCAGTGAATGAAGGAAAGCAGACGAACAGCAAAAGCTTCTGTCCTCCATGGCTTCGTATGTGAGCTGCTACCAAAAAGTATTGCCTAGATTTAGCATTTGTCTTACAACCCCAAATGACCCAGATGTAGGGATGGTCTTCTCATCTCAGATGATCTGGATTTAAGATGAACCTTTCCATATCAAATGATCCAATAAAAAAAAACCCTTCCAGGTGTGCCCAGCTGCTTGATTTTAATTGATTCCAGATGTACCCAAGCTAACACCCAAGATTAGCTATGACAGGAACTAAAATTAGCCCATGATAATTTATCTTTCATTGGCCACATTTGATCAGACCTGTAACATAAGTTCAATTGCTTCTTCTTCTGTGATATTCACACTGAAATTTAAAATGTCTCAATTCTTGGAGGTATGACCCTTGATGAATGAATTATAAGTATCATTTTAGCTTTGTGTAGTTGTTGCTAGGATTTTCTTGAGATACAAATGTAGTATAAGGTCAAAATGACTCTGTTCTTTCAAAAACTGTTATTTGTATGTATTCCCAATCTCTATCTGCCATGTCTTGGTAAATTTAGTCCTAGAAGTTAAATATATTATAGGCATTATATATATAACAGATATTATATTGAGCCTAAAATGTATTATAGTACTTGATGTATAATGTACTTGCTCACCATGCACAAACAAAAAACTAAATCAAATATGTGAAACAAATTTTATTAAGTGATGGTTGATGTAAAAAGCCCACAATATCTAAGAATATCCAGGGTAAGTTCCATACTTCATCCAACTCATTGTTTAAAATAAAATAATTTTATTGATCACACCACAGATAGAAACAAGCATATTATATTATAAGTATTCTTATATCTTTCAATAGATGAATATTGAACTCATGGTCTGTTGAAGGAGAATTTTAAAGCAATCTTCAAATGTAGTAGAATCTTGAAAAGAGAATGTCTCAGTTCCAGATATCTGTGCAGATATTATTCTTAGGTTTTTGGTAAGAGGTGATGTTGAACATTCATAAAGCAAGGTTCTGTGAAGCTTGGCAGAGATAACCTACTCTTTAAAAATATTTAAGGGACTCAGTCCACACTCTCAGCAATGTTGTAAGCTTGATGCCATTTGCTATCGACCTATCAAAGCATCATGAGCATTCTCTTGAAATCACAGAATTCCTTGTCATATTTGTTTCCAGAAGCCAAATAATAGAAAGAATCACAAACTTGACTTGCATAGATTATTGAGTTTCATTAGAACTGACAGGCCATCAGAGACTATGGTATTGCTTCTTAGGTCATAAGTTAGTTACTGATAGAAACATTGATTCACATTCAACTTTTTTGTCATTTATTCTTCATGTTTCTATTTTTATTGTCATTGTTTTGTTTCACCTTGTTCCCTACATTTTATGAAGTCAAAATTGTTATTCCACACTCATTTATATATGTATTGAATTTTATGACTACAAAAATATTTCATATTAGCATTTTTTCATTTTTCAATATATGATGTAATCCTAGGCACTGTAATAAACTAAGTCTTATGGTTGTAAACTAATGAAAATACTCAAATGAAGTAGTTCCTTTAATGAATTTTTGGTCACCTGGAAGTGCAACACTGATTACTCCTTTAACCCAATTGTATTTCTTCAGAGCTTCTCTATAACTTGGTTAAACACATATAGACATTCTTAAATAATTCTTATGTTTAGCAATCTAAAACATTTGAAAAGTTTATAACCAGCATAACACAATTTTGTAAATGGAGCCCTATTCTACTCTTTTTTAGGGTGTCATCACTAGCACAATGCTGATAAATTGTATATTAGTAAATAATTGCAAGACAAATATGTTACTAAACTTTATCTACATGGAAAATATTATTGATTACACCAAGGAACAAAATAAGTGTTGGTGGAGGGCCCACTTGTTTGTCCCAACCACCCAGCTAGCTTAGCCCCAAAATAACCACACAGAAACTGTATTAATTAAATCACTGCTTGGCCCATTAGCTCTAGTTTCTTATTGGCTAATTCTTACATCTTAACTTAACCCATTTCTATTAATCTGTGTATTGCCAAGTAACAGTGGCTTATTGGGTAAAATTCCCAGTGTCTGCCTCTGGTGGATCCATGGTGTCATTGCTGACTCTGCTTCTTCCTCCCAGAATTCAGTTCTGTCTTCTCTGCCTAACTAAGTTCTGCCCTATCAGGACAAGACAGTTTCTTTATTCATTAACCAATACAAGCAACACACAGAGGGGACTCCCATATCACCTCCTCTTTTCTGTTTAAATAAAAAAGGTTTTAACTTTAACATAGTATAATTACATATAACAGGCATCAAGCAAGAATTACAGTTACAATATTTCTATTTATCTTTTATCATAACTAAGGATAACTGTAACTATATCTATTCTTCAACTCCACCAAAGATTCCAGAAGGATATAATATTACCTACATAAACAGGAAGTACATTATAAACAACTTTCAAACTCTAGAATTGACAGAGACATCTCACTGCCTACATAGTCACCCAAAGTTCTGTACTATTGGGGCATCCATCTTCAGCCTACAGGCCCATAGTATGCAGCAGACTTTTCCATGATGCTGGAAATTTCAAAAACAGTTACGCCTATATTGACAGTTTTCAGTCACTTTCTTCTGTGTCCTGCAGAATGTCTTGCAGACTCTTTTATGAAGCAGGAACCCTGAAAGATCGTCTCACCCTTAGGCAAGTTTAGCAGTCATTTCTCTGTGGGTTCTGCATGTCCAGTTCTGCAGTCCAGGCAGGAGCAGTTTCCTGTCCAAATGACTAGCAAACTCCATAAGGAGCCTCTTCGATGCCCATCTTCCTCTTGAAGTAGATTGGTACTGCCAGGAGCAGATTGTCTCACTGTCATGGAAAGTCCTAACTTTTTAAAACATTTGAATGCCATATTCTGAAGGTCTCTGAACGATTTGAAGAATCCCTATCTAACTGATATATATCTCTATATATCTAGAAAATCTAAGTAACATGACTACAAGGTTGACTATTATAGATGATTATCTATTAAGCTATATTTCTTAATTATACATTACAATTTTAAATGAGCTGTATGAATAAAATACCTTAATCAAGAGCAGAAATATACATATAACAAAATTGACCTTGAAATTGTATCAATAAACTAAGATTCCTACCAATGCAAATCTCTATAGCATATCCCCCTTTAAATGTAAAAGAACATTTAAAAACAATATTTTGGAATATAGGCATAGTTTTGTTCATACTTCTTCCTGCTATTTGGGGAACTTCATCATGTATCCTGTGTGCTGGGTTCATCTCAGTCAACAGTTGGGCAAAGTAATTTTTTGAGGGTGTTCATGACAAACTTTCACGGGGGTGTGGTCTATCAAACCATATTTGTCTAGAAGTATTTCACAGGTTCTCATCTTCTGTGGAAACAAAAGAAAAACCTTTTTTCCAAAGCAACATATTCTTAGACTCAAAATTTAGAATCAAGATACTTTTAGAATATATATACTTGTTAAGCTTAGCAGCCCATACAATGAAATGTCTCTCTGTACTTAGCTTTTTAACAGTCAAAAAATTCAAAGAAAATACATAATATACCTAATCCAGACTCTCTGAATTCTCCATCTTTACGCGGTTTATTTTTCTTTACTTCTTTTTAATCTATGACTGTCTGTACTCTGTCTCTTTAAAGACATTTTTAAAAAGTATTTACTTCTTTTCCAACTCTCTATACTCTTTTTCTTTTCTCTCCCAAGCCTACATACATTTATCCAACACTGTGACCCATTTAGAGGCCTTTTATGTCTGAATCTGTCCTTATTGTATATCTGTAATTATTTTCTAATCAAAAGCTCTTCTTAAAATGTTAAGCAGCTTGGTCTCAATGGCCCTGGGTGCTTACTCTGCCTCTCTCAGGCTTTAAATATGGTGGAGGTAGTTCACCTCAGCTCTAGGACTGCTGGGTGGAAGTCATCCTCACCACCTAAATTCTGAGTAGCACCATGCAGCATATAAACCTTTTTTTTTTTTCCTGAGTAAAAGCTAAATCTGTCATGCAACGTACTGCATGGCCTGGAAATATCTCTGTATGGCAGTGGGAATCCGCCATGCTCTCCTGCCTGTGCAAGCCTTGTAGACCTCATTCAGCTGCCTACCCAGGTGGGGAGTGCTGAGCCGTGGACATGATCTCAGTGACTTTCTTCCTGACCCCAAGTAGGCACACAAACACCCAGGCCCACAAATGCCATTAATTTGCTCCATAGCTGGAGTTCACACTGGTGGAATGGCCCAGAAAGCTGTGTTTTAAAACTGCACAGCTTTTTTCCTGCTCTGACCGAATTAAGATGCCCTCTCTTAAAGGAGCCATGCCTCTGCTTGCTTCTAGCAAACAGAGCCCATCCAAGAAAATGCCACTAGCAAACCATGCTTAACTCTGTTCTTTTGTGTGCAGAATTAATTTTTAAGCCTTCTCAGGTTTTTACATGGATTTTAGCTGGCCACATGAGGCACCAATTGTTGGTAGAGAGCCAGCTTCTTTGTCCTGCTGCCCGGCTAGCTTAGCCCCGAAATAACCACACAGAAACTGTTTTAATTAAATCACTGCTTGGCCCATTAGCTTTAGTTTCTTATTGGCTAATTCTTACATCTTAATTTAACCCATTTCTATTAATCTGTGTATACCCACAAGGCAGTTGTTTACCGGGTAAAATTCTCAGCGTCTGTCTCTAGTAGATCCATGGAGTCATCTCTGAATCTGCTTCTTCCTCCCAGAATTCAGTCTGTCTTCTCCACCTAATAAGTTCTGTCCTATCAGGCCAAGGCAGTTTCTTTATTCATTAACCAATACAAGCAACACACAGAGGGGACTTCAACATCAAGTAAGTGTGGGGAGTCCTGGAGCACAGTTACCTATCTGCAGATACATCATTTTTAAAGAGATTCGTAATGAGGTAAGTGATATAAGAAATGACATTCTACTAGCGTTTAACATGTTTTCTCCTTGCCACACTTAGGAAAAGATTCAGAGCAATAAGATGTGGGAAAGGAATTAAATGCTATGTTCTTTCAGCAATCACTGAATATCATATTGTCAATGCGTGATATAAGCAAGTGTAACATTCAACTCATATTTCAGTTAGCAGAGCTCTACATTTAAATTGATACCATGCATAAATATTCTTGAGCTATAGGACACTCTAAATATTTACAAAATCTGAGGTTCTCTGTATATGACTTGATATTTGCTTTTTAAGCTGTATTAAATGAACAACAACAACACAAACCTACAGCATAAAATCAACAGGATATTTAAATATGTGCTGAAATCATTATGTACGTAGAATGACGGCAAACAGGATGAGACAAAGGACCAGAAAATGATAGGAGGCATTCAGGTAGTAGAATAGCAACATTAATAATTAAAAGTGATACAGATTAGATTTAAAATTTTCAAGTAGCAACAATTAAAGGAATAGAAGGTGAAAATTTTTAAGAAACAAGGGAGGGTATACATGGAAAGTTTTGGGGGGAAGAAAGGGAAGGGGAAATGATATAATTATATTAGAGTCTCAAAACAGAAAAACTATGTACATAATGTTTATATGACAGTGTTTTATTAAAATATGTTATAAATCTAGAAAAGTCCATAATATTAAATTAATACTAAGCTCAGATCCAACTCTCTTCATAAAAATCCTTCCCTAAATTAACAATATTGATACTGATTTTTCATCAGTCAAAGCAGATATCATATTGGCAAGTAAGGATATATAAATATAAATAATATAAATGCAAATTAAAGTATAATAATTGTAGGGGGAAGTGCTATTTTAAAACATTAAATGGTTACTTCATTAGGAATTTACATTAGGAATCCAATAAATCTCAAACTATATAAAATAAAATTGGCAGGAAAGAAAACCAACAGAAGTAAACAGTACTAAAAACAAATAATGTGACAAGAAATAAGGTCATCCCAAAGAAAGTGAAGAAATTCTGCTGATGGAATGGAGCTATGCTTGTAACACATGTCACTTAGCAACGAGAATGTGCATTCCTTTCAAGCATTCAAAAGGGTCATATAAATCATATGCAAGGCCATGAAATCAGGCTCAATGTATCTGAAGCTGTTTAAATTTAAATCATACAGAGTATTTTTCTGACAACAAAGAAATTGAATTTGAATTTAACAACAGAATGTATCTGAGGAAGTTACACAAAACAGTTCTGAATAACCCAAGGCAAAGAAAAATCACAAGGGAAATTAGAAAACATTTGCATCAAATATAAACAAATAAATACAACACACAGCCACATTTATGTCATGATTACAGTTTTAATACCTAAAATAACTTCATGAAAAGTAATTCTTCTACATAAAGGGGAATCTAAAAGCACCAATTTAAGTTTACAGCTTATGAAACAAGACAAAAAACCAAAACAAAAACAAAAAGAAAAATTGCTACACTGCACACAAAACAAAGGAACAATGAAGATTACAGCAGTAATTACAGAAGAAAAGTTGATATGTGAAAAGATTATTGAAGATTACAAACTTTCAGCTATATTGGATTAGAAAAATATTCAAGTTATCATAATAAAATTTAAAGTTTCACAAGGAAACAGCGACAAAAAGTTCAAGAAAGGAATAAAAAGCAAAATTAGATTATATAATTCATTTAGAAATTTAGTAATCATTAAAATCATCTCACAAGGAAATCACAGACAGCTCTACGCCTCAATCCATTAAATAACTGAACAATAAGTAACATGAAATTACTTAAGTGTTTTTAATAAAAAAATACCAAGCAAACAGAAAAAAAACAATAGATTTCTCAGGCAATTTTATTTAGGATGTCAGAATTACTCTAATATTACACTCTGATAAATATGCTGCATAAATACATTTATTGGTCAAATTCCTCATGCATATCACCTCAAAAACCCTAACAAATTTACACAATTAGTCCCACTACAAAGACAAGGAAATCTGCATGGAGCAGAATGTCACTTTGGTGTTAAATCTGAAAAGAGTTTGTGGTATATGCTAATTTAGAAGAAGAAAGCCCAGAATCACATTCCAACAAGTGCAAATAAAGCATTAAAGAATGTTAAGATCCACTCATGGTCAGACAGCAGTGAAGTCCCAGACAATTAAATTCTTGGCACATCAGGAGCAGAGATCATCTCTTCTACATTATGAGATTCCTATGGAAGAGACCCAATACTTAAGACTATTGTCTGATACTAGTGAATATGCTGACTGCTTTACTCCTGAAATCAACACCAGAAAGAGATTCTTTCTTATCCATATGACCTAGCAGTTTATACCAAGATTTACTCAGGGAAATGTGCCGAAAAATTAAAAAAAAAAAGTGCTAAAATTTTGTGTGTAGGCAATCCTAAATTCCTAAAGAATAAAGGGTAGGGGGAGATCAAGATCATATAATGCAAAATGAATATTTTTAAAAATTAATATTGTATTTCTACATACTAAAAAGAAAAAAGGTATTTATAATAAATAGGTCCTGATTTTCTAAAATAAAATGTAAAGAGATAAATTCGATGAAAGAATACATAGTTTAGTTAAGAAATTATTCTGAAACCTTAAGATCTAAATAAAAGTTCATGGATAGGAAAGTACTTATAAAAATATCTATATTTTTTTGTATTTAACAGACATCAAAACACAAAACAAAACAAACAAACAACAACCGAATTGAAGTTTTACAGAAACAAACAGTGCCCTCAAGTCTTCAAGCAATTATAGCTGCTTGTATTCACAGAGCCCACTGACTGACAGTCAAGGACTGACTCCTACCTACTGAAGTATTGGCCAAGTGCCTACGAGGCTCCAGTGGCTAGTTACAAACCCATGGTCATATTGATTATCAAAACAAACAAAGAAATAGAAAAGAAGAGAAAAAAAGACATAACCGTTTTAAAGGGAATTGTGGTTAAATGAGAGAAGATGTGATTAATAGAACTGGAAGGTAGATTAGAGATGGTGGGGAGCTTCAGTATTCAGCATATACATTATACTCATTTAAAATTGTCCATTGACTAAGAGAGACATACATAGATCTAATCTACATGGGAAGTAGAAAAGGACGAGATCTCCTGAGTAAATTGCGAGCATGGGGACCTTGGGGGAGGGCTGAAGAGGGGAGGGGAGAGGCAGGGAGGGAAGCAGAGAAAAATGTAGAGCTCAATAAAAATCAATAAAAATAAATAAATAAAAAACTGTCCATTTTATGAATCCAGTTAAAATATGTTACTAAAGATGAAATCTTTTAAAGGAAAAAAAAAGCCTAAATTGTCGTTGATGGTTAATATTGTCATCTGAATTGAGGAATGTCCAAGACACTAGCAAAGTAAATCTTATCTATCTGTGAGGCTACTTTGGGGACAGTTGGCATGTAGGACAGCAACTAAGGGGAATAGACCCATTCTATTTGTAGGCTGGGAACCCGGATGGAGCCAATTAGAAGTTGATGCCTATTCTGAGTTAGTGTCTGTCTCTACTGTCACTGCCTGTGGAAACCAGACTCTAACATTGTCAGCTTATTCTTTACAGTCAGACTAGGAATTTTCTAGAAAACTTCCAGAACTTCAGCTTTATACTGGGACAGCACCACTCTTATCTCTTGTTTGGAACTCCCAGCATTTTCTACTGATCAGCTACCAGGTCATTCATCATGCATACAGCCGTTAGACTGTTACATATTCTTTTATACAAACCATATCAATAATTTCAATGCTATAAATATCCCCTTTCGCATACCCATTCCCTTGTTTATGTTCTCCTACAGAGCCCTACCTCAAATAGTATGTGTGTGACTATGTAAACTAAAGGGACAATGGGACTCTTGAGGGCAAATGGTGACACTATTATTCCAGCATCATTATAAGAACTCAATGCAGATCATCATATACAGGTAATTCACATTATGATGCTCTCCAAAAATAATCTACAGATGAGCAAAAGGTTCTATTCAAACTAAATCTGTAAGTGAAAATTAGTCATTTATTGGGAGTGGTTAATAATTTTTGATACAGTATTACTATTGTATAGAACATCAAAGCTGTTTTCTTTCCTGATTTCAACCAGTTCCCATTTTCAATCACACTAGCCACACAGTGCCATGTCAGATACATATATTCAGCTACTACATGCTCTGCCTCTATTACTTTTGCTGAGTTGCTCAAGCACACAATAGTTCTGTTTGTTTTACAGTAGCAGTATCACTACTTTCTGGCTCCTAGTTAGAATTTGTGGAATGTTTTCTACTCTAAGTACTTGTATGCTCTTCTGTATATGAACTCCATGATTTAAAACCTCTCCATTGGCTACCCACTTGATATACTATACATTCTAGTTTTCTTAATACATCTGAAAATTTATATGTGCCTTGTTGAATCATTTACTCTCTATCAGGACCTACATATTGTCCAATTTTATATCAGAATGTGTTCTACAATGATTCTTCCAATTCTTTATTTTCTTTTAATGAAATTCCCACTTAATATGCCCTTTGATATCACCTCTTCCAGTTGATTTTATCTGGTCAATTTGTAATGGATCTCTCATAATTATCAAAGACAACATTTCCTCAAGAAGAGCTTCATTGAAATCTTTGCACATAGCAGATGGTGAATAATCATTTCACTAACAAATGAATGAAACATTAAATGTAGGACTAATATTGTACTTGATCAAAGTGTAGAGTTAATCCCTGTGAACCTTGGCATGCTGGTTAAAGCATCTGCACATTCCCTGACTCTCTCCAACTTCCTATGATTAAAACCATAAATTAAAGAAGCAACTTGCTGACAGTTTGTCAGCATTCAATCAACTCCCCCAGTGATTATCTAATTTCTTCTCAAATAAATTTTCTCCTTCAACACTCCCTCAGGCAATGGATTGAGTAAATAGATGAACCTTGAACTGAATTCTGTAGGTCATTTGAGCTATTTCAATATGGAAAAACAATTTTAGAGCTTAAAAATTTATGGTAATCATTCATATTTATACATCTGTGAACTCAGGTGAAAGTCTGTGCCAGATGATGTCTCCTATTGTCACCTATTATTAATTTATTTTGCTAGCATAGATAGTAGTTACTATTGGGACACATTCTTCTTTATTAGTAATTAGTTTTTAGATGGACAAATCATCAAATAACTTTGAGATCAAGAATCAAATATTAACTAAGTATGTTTCATCTTTCATACCTAAGATATTTAATAGTAAATAACTTAATAGGAAATTATTATGAATTTTTTAATTCTTTTCATATACATTATATCCCAATCACAGTTTCTTCTCCCTCCATTTTCCTGAACACCCTCCACCCCCAGATCCATGCCTCCTCTTTAAACAAAACAAAATAAAACTAAACAACAATAATGAAAAGAAAACAGGCCTCCCAGGAATATCAATTAAACTTGGCATAACAAATTGCAATAACACTGGGGCACAAACCCTTATACCAAGGCTGGACAAGGCAACCAAGTAGAGTCAAAAGGACACCAAGCTCAGGCAAAAGAGTCAGAATACCACCACTCCTACTGTTAGAAGTCCCACAAGAACATCAAGCTACACAACCATAATATATATCCAGAGGACCTAGGTCAGCTCCATACAGGGGCTGTGATTGGCCCTTCAGTCTGCTGGCCCCTATGAGCCCTGCTTGGTTGATTCAGTGGGGCTAGTTCTCCGGTATCTTTGGTGCCTCTTGCTCCTGCAAACTTTGTCCTATAAATGGCTGTCTTGTATAACCAGGCAAGCCTCCTAGCAGTGGAACTGAGACATCAACCCTGAACACAAAACCTTCGACCTACAATCTATCCGGCCTGCAAGATGCGCTGGCGCAATGGTGGCATAGAACTTGTGTAGTAGCCAAACAATGACTGGCCCACCTTGAGACCCACATCACGAGATGGAGGCCATGCCTAGCCCTTCCTGGGTGACCAGAAATTGGTGGCTGGACAGCCCAGAGATGTAAGATATAATCAAACACAGCTAATAATAATAATAATAATAATAATAATAATAATAATTAAAAAAAAAGATTGTGACTGGGTTTTTTGTTTGTTTGTTTGATTTTTTTGTTTTTTGTTTTTGTTTTTGTTTTCAAGACAGGGTTTCTCTGTAGCTTTGGGGACTGTCCCGGAACTAGCTCTTATATACCAGGCTGGCCTCAAACTCATAGAGTTCCATCTCTCTCTGCTTCTCAAGTGCCGGGATTAAAGGCATGCACCACCAAGTACCAAAAGATTGTGAATGTTAATAAATGGCTTACTTTATATAGGAAGAATTGTTAATAATAATTGTATATATCAAATAAATCTTACATAAGCACTCGAAAAACACATGGGAATGGAAAGGATTTCACAATATGTGTGACTTATGGAATCATTAACTAAACCTGGATAGTTAAATAGTTCCTTATTTCATTTTTAAGCATTTCTAAGATTCTGATAAAATGAAAAGGTCTAATTTTTGGCACCACAACTTGTCTGGGAACTTCTTAATTTTTATCATTTTTCTTGCAATTTTTAGAAGGTTTAAGCTATATAAAATATACTTCACATATCAAAATATTTATTTGGAAAATTATCATAAGATAAACACCATAAATTTGTTTTAATTCCAAAATTATTTCTTATTTATCACAGCTCGTTTTATTTCTAGGATAGTCTCCTGGTGATTTAATCATTGTCTTCTACTTCTAAATAACTATTACAGGTTTCTGAGGAGATGGCTTAGCACTTGAGTGTTTCTAATTGCTCTTGCAGAACACAAAGTTTGGTTTCCAGGACATGCATGGTGACTCACACCCATTCACAACTCTAGTTCCAGGGGATCCAATCTCATTTCCTGAAGGACATGGGCATAAGGCTACCTTGGAGTACATAGATTATGCATTCAGATATTCATGTAACACATGAATGTACACAAAATACATAAATTTAAAACAAAACTATGAGTTTTGTAAAAAACACAATTAAAACAGTAAGTCAATATAAGAAAACCCGAATGCTGTGCTGAGAAGAATTTGTTAGATAGGGCAATTCATTGTAGAAACTTTTTCTTATTTTTCTTTCTTATTAACCTTTAAAAATGTCTAGGTGTGGAGGCACACAGCTTTAATCGCAGCATTTAGAGGCAGGCAGATATCTGTATTTTTGAGGCCAGTGTGGTCTACAAAGCTAGTTTCAGGACAGCCAGAGATATTACACAGAGAATCCCTGACTAGAAGAAAATAAAATAAAATAAATTACAGAATTAAAAAAGCTATAGACATAAACTATGAATACAAAAATTAGACATTTGGTCAATATATTAAAACAGTTCTTAAAATAGTTTACATTCATAATTTTTTGTTTTCCACTATCTTTGTTTAACTTCATCTTTCACTTATTTGGTTAATGTCCTTCAATGTATTCAGAAATCTCAAAAGAAGTGCAATATTCTGAATTTGTTCTTATTAGTAAATAAGACTGTTAGCTGTAAAAACATGCAGTAGTCTCTTACTGTCCTTGATTTGATGGCAAAAAATAATGTTGTGAAAGAAGTGCTATCCCAGAGAATTTACATGACTCACTTTACAAAACAATGGAAGACAATTTATCTGAACTGACTAAAAAAACATCTTATCCTAGCCTTTGTCGATGTCTCATTTCTTCTTCATATACAGAAGTCAAACCATCTGAAAGAGAGCAGACTGAAGTCAGGTAAGTACACTGGAGCCAAAGCACTTTTAAGTAACAGAATTTAAGACAAACAAAAAGAAAAGTTTTTATTACTCCTTGTGTGTGTGTTTGTGTGTGTGCGCGCACACACGCATGCACATGTTGGCATGTGTGTTTGATATAAATTTTTGCACATGGAGACCAGAAGAGGCTGTTGGATATGTGCAGGCAAAAGGATCTGGTGCTGTACTGGGGATCAGGGCTTATCCGAGTATGTGTCCTGACCTGAGCTACTTTACTTGAAACACTGCCTTCTTAACCCATTTTTTTGCTTCTTTAGCCCAGAACAAGTGATTTGGTTACACAGAAACCAGTGCTTACACTAGCCACCAACCTAGATAATCCTATGAAAGCACCCAAGTGCTTAGGGTTTGACTTTCTTCTTCCCCCACCCTTATCTAATTTTGTTTTTAAGTAGATTTTTCCTTTGAGTCCGCCACTACAATAGTTGACCTCTAAAACGGTGTCTTGAGAGACATATTTATTTTTTACCAGAGATGTGAAGGCTTCCATTTGCCTGTAATGAAAAGGCTCAGGATCTCTATCATTCTCTCCCTTCTTTCTCCTGCCTTCTGCCATGATGATGCACGACTGGACCTGTAAGTAGTTCGGTACAAAACAAGGGGCGTTCTCAACTTGTTTAATGATGTGTTCACATTTTTCTCTATTTATTTCATAATTATCACTATATTAAAATATTAAACATGATATGAAATGATTTGAAAAAGTTTTAGAAACAAAAATATGTCTTAGGGATCTTTCAGACCTCTTTGAGTCTTGGTCCTTATTTGACTACTGCACTCTCAGATATTCGAGAACTACAATCTCTGACACTTTAGCTATATCTGTTGTGGAAATTAATTTAACTCTGTAGAGATGTATTTTTTTATGCTGAATTTATTTATTTATTTATTTATTTATTTATTTATTTATTTATTTATTTATTTTTGGTTTTTCATGACAGATTTTCTCTGTAGCTTTGGAGCTTGTCCTGGAAGTAGCTCTTATATACAAGGCTGGCCTTGAACTCACAGAGATCCACCTGCCTCTGCCTCTTGAGTGCTGGAATTAAAGCCATGCACCACCACTGCCAAGCTATGCTGATTTTTTTTTTAACAAAATAAGTGTTTTATTTAACTAGGTAAAAAAATGTGTTTCCCTTGTTTCACCCTGCTGGTCTAAGGTACCTGATTTTTCTAATAAAACCTGAACAGAGGATAGTTGGAAAGGATAGGTTGGGCTGGCAGGCAGAGATAATAAATAGGAGGAGGAATTTTGACTAAGGAGGAAGGAGAAAAGAATGAGAAAAGGGAATGAAGCCAACCGCCAGCCAGCCAGTGAAGGAAGCAGTGAAATTAAGATACACAGGAGGAAAGAGAAGAAAAGAAAAATCTCAAGGCAAAAGACAGATAAAGAGAAACAGGTTTATTTAAGCTTAAACAGCTAGCTAGAAATGAGCCTAAGCTAGGTTGAGCATTTTTTACATATTTATTTATTTATTTATTTATTATGTATACAATATTCTGTCTGCTTGTATGCCTGCAGGCCAGAAGAGGGCACCAGACCCCATTACAGATGGTTGTGAGCCACCATGTGGTTGCTGGGAATTGAACTCAGGACCTTTGGAAGAGCAGGCACTTAACCACTGAGCCATCTCTCCAGCCCCATAGGTTGAGCATTTATAAGAAATAAGAAGCCTCCTTATCATGATTTGGGAGCCAGTTGGGGACCCAGAAGAGAAAGCCTGGTATGCTACTTTTAAATTCAGTCAGCAAAAGGAAAGCATTTTTCTCTGGCTTTTTCAGTCTGTTTCTCACTTTCTGTATGTACACATACATGTGTATTTAAACACATAGACACACACACACACACACACACACAAATACATTTATACATTATGTCCAAAACATGTATCATATATAAACAAGCAGATACAAGGGTCAAGAAGCTTGAGAAATTTATGCTTTCAGTCTCTAAACTTTCCAATTACAAACTCTAGTATGGCTTTTAGTGTTCATTTGCTTTCTCCTGAAACGATTCTCCTAGAAGACATGAACCATGTTATTGACATTCGTTTGCCCAAACCTCTATTTCTGCCTACCAGCAGGTTCCTGCTGAATGAAAGTTCTAAAGCTTTACTGACATTGTGAACGCAGCAATGAATGGAGATCATAAGAAGCTAGCTACTCCAATATCAGTGTGTAATATTCTCTGCAGGTTCCAAGGGCACTTAGCTGCTATGCAGTTATTGCAATTGGGGTACATGTGCTGCACTTTAGAGATTGCTGCTAAATAAAGATCAAGTTATGTGTGTATTTCCCCAGAGAAAATAGAAAATTTAATCTCAAAGACAAGTTGTTGCCTGGAAGGTAGAAGATGGGTTTTAATCAGGGAAGAGCAGAAAAAAAAGAGTAAGAAATGTAATCTTTACCCTATTTCCAGGCTAAATCATCTTATCCTTTTAGACACATTCTTCACACGGTTCACAGAAGGAAAAGGGAAAAGCATTTCTCAGCATCACTTCCCACACACCCGGCAGTCTCTGTGTCAAAGACATTGGGCTGCAGACCTTCACTGCTGCAGGAAAATATTACCTGCCCTTTTCCCAAACACAGCATGAAACCCAGACAATGTCTTTCCTCATTTCAGTTCCTAAGGCTATGTTCAAAGCAGTCTGCATTTAGACTGCAGGAAATCACCCGAATGAGGTAAGCCTTTCCAAGTGACTAGCACATTGAATTTTCAAAGACTTGCTGCCTGTGCATTTAGGATAGCATCTTGTCAGAAAGGCCTAATGCACCTTTTGAGTGGTAATATGTGGGCATCACATTTGTCTCTGTGCAGTACATATAAAAACATTTCCAAAAATGCCTGTCTGTTTGCATTTTTCTTCATATTCATGTATACAAAGATGTTGAAGTGATGTGTTTAACCCCAAATATCCTGTAGCCAAGTACTGCATTTGAAATACTAAAATCATCACAGAAATCATATATACTTTACCATATAATACATAAACTATAATACTAAGACATGTTTATAGAGATTTGTCATTATTGTTATTGATTATTTTAATTTGCATATGTGTATCTATACATGAGTATTGTGCATATGAGTGTATGTATGTTTGTAGTCCAAAACAAGGTACTAGATCCTCTGGAGCAGGAATTTTAGGTGGTTTTGAGCCACCTAATGTGGGTCCTAGGAATTGAACTCTGGTTCTCAGAAAGAGAAGCAAATGATCTTGGTTGCTGATTCAGCTATCGAAGATGTATGATTTTAACATCAAATAATACACAACCTACTAGGGAGTGGCATAATGAAAATTCAGTCATAATTATATTGGTAGAATTGTCTCATTTTCAGAGTCATATAGTGTTGGCTTACACTATAAGATTGCTTTTTTTTCCTCAAATTTTGTAGCTTGTTTAGTATTTGAAGAACACTAATTCTGATAATAACTATTTATCTTTTGACTAAATATGAGAATGTTGTTGACACCAATACATCTTTCCACTTAATTTCTGCAGGTTAAGATCTAAAGCAAGACAGGCCAGAGAAACAGCCTGGTGAGTATCTCACATGTAGAATTATAATCCAGTATTTGTACAATCAATTCATACAAAAACCTATTTGTTTTTTACCTTTTATTATAGCACACTTTTGTTATTTTTGTAGGTAGCATAGAATTCAATAGATGTGTGATGGGGAACCTCCTTCAGCCAATAGCCATTGAGAGGCTGGATCATGTTGAGGTGTGGCTTTGGGTACCAAAAAGCCACAGTCCCACCTACTCATCCCTCTCTTTTCATGCTCCACATCTGGATATTGGACCTCTCTTCCTGTTCCATGAGTTTCCCTTTTAATAAAGGAAAAGCTTAGTGTACCCTATTTGGAGCTAGTGCGGGGTTATTTAATGCACATTCTCCCCACTTCACGTGTTCTGCTTCAGATGTGATTATGGTATTTTCGTTCATGTATTTCATTGTATTTTGCTTGTATTCACTTTCTACTACCATCTTTGCACAACTGAGACCACTTTCTCCTGCTTCTAAATAGACCTTTTTCTGCTTTCTCACCACATATGTATATATTTGAATCTAGAATTTTCATGAGTGAAAAGTATAGTATTTAGTCTTTCTTTCCCTTTGATCTCTCTTGCTTACCCATCTCAGTGGAACCCTTCCTCCCTCCATATTCTTCTTCCTGCTTGTTTTTACAATTTTAATAAACTTTTTAAACATTTTATTTTTTTAAATTTCATTTTACATTCCAACCATAATTCTCCCCCTACCCCTCCTCCAACCACCCTTGCCTTGCCCTCAGTCCACAAATATCCACTCCTCCCAATTAATCAATAAACACTACATTTGCTCCCTTTTGAAAAAAAGGTGTAAATGGAATGTGTCCTTGGGTTTAGTTTGTCTTTTTGTGAGGCAATAGTTGATGATAATCAAACTTTGCTCCAGGAAAAACAAACTGGAGTCGCACAGGAACATTGCAGTGGGCAAATCTAATTTAGCATGAGTTAAACAGGTTCCCTTTATGATGACATTGCTGGCCTTCAAAATATGATATTGTATTATCGATTTAATTTCTTACTTTCTTTAATTTATTATGTTTTAATGAAAATGGCCAATAATGTTTTGTCCTAGAATCTAGTTTTTAATAATTAGATTTGTTTATATTCAAACAACCTTTCATTTATCCAGGTGTGGGGGTCATGCCCAGACACATGTGATTTTATACATGTGTGTCTTTCACTGACTGATGTCTATGTCTTAGGAACCATGTAAGCATCTTGAAGTGAGTGTATAAGGTTGTCATGAACAGAAATAAAAGCACTTAATCAGACACAAAGGCAGTGTCCTGCCAATGCTGAGGAGAAACAAATCACAGCCAGCTGAAGGAATAAATGGCAGTTACTTGGTAGCCTAGGCATTCACTTAGTGTAGCCAGTAATTTGATTCCACACAAATTATTTTGATGTTGTGATATCAATAAAGAAACTTGTTTCAGTTAATTGCTTGTACTACAAACTCCTAATCTTTTTTTTCATATGTTTTAGCTTCCCAGCCATAATATAAATATTAACCCATAAGGGATAATTGCAGTTTTGATTATACAAACATGATTATTCAGCCAAACAGGTAGAGATGGTACAGTGATTGTACTGGATGTCCCCCTTCTGATGGGTTGTTTCGTTTTTTCTGAGAAAATGTTATATCTTAGCCAGACTTTTTGTTCTGAAAGGTCTTGAGTTACCTTGTGATATGAAATACTGATTCATTTTGATAGTGTTCTGTTGAAAATAATGATGCCGAGATGACTAGCTGTAGTTTGTGAAGGTGAGCGACTTTATGGTCTTAAAAATGCTGCCTTGAAGCCTAGAAAATATCTCAAAACAGTTTCATTGGTCTCTCTGTTTTTGCCAAATTATTAGTATTTTAAATACTTTATTGACACCAAAGAAATTGAAAACAATTACTTTATGCACCCTAAATTTTACCTTGTACTTTTTAATGATATGCTTTTCACAATGCCATTTATAAGATGGCTTATAGAATAGTTTTTGTCTGGCTATATGTCAGGGAGAACTTATTTTTGATTGACACATGAAATAAACATGGCACAAAGTTTGAAATTGTTTCATATAATTTATTAGTCTAATTTTTTCAAAAAGCATACAATGTCAGACACTCCATTTTATTTTGCAATAGTGTTTGTAATTATTTAAGAAGCATAATAGTCAAAAGTGGAATATATTTCTGCACAAACGTAGACATATAAATTCAAATCCTAACTAATTAATGTATTTGTTCTAAACACTTTATAAAGCTTACCTAGAACAATAATAATGTTAAAGAAAAATATTAATTTTTGGAACATGAATCCTTGTTTCAAGAGTTTAATGCTTCATATAGATATATGATAGCTACTAAAGACATACATATGAATGTTTTATTCTTTTCTGTATGACTTAACATTAAGAATGGAAAGAAAAAGTCAAGGTGAACTCAAAGATGACACAGCCACAGAAGTCTGAAACCCAATTTCCATTGCCCCAGACTGTATGTGGTTTTGTTTGATTTATGTTTGCTTTTAATCTGGTGGGCTAAAGGTAGTAGAAGATTCCTGTTGAGTTAATTTACTGCTTGTGGCTTATATTGGAAGTTTCTTCACATTCATTGTGATATGAAAATCTAAAGCCATTTTCGGTGACCATTATGCATGCTTACTAATTTTCTTTGATGAAGATTTAGAATATAAAATCACTGAATAACTTATTTCCAGACATTGTTTTCAGGGTTTATCCTAACTTGAAACTGAGTTGCTGAAGCAAACATTTTCACTGCATGTATTTTTGGTGTGAATCTGGGAGGGTTGCATGTATGCTGCAATAAGCTTGTTTTAGAGTTGGGATTATAGAGCAGTGTGGATGTGGCAAACACTCTCAGAATGATCATCACATATCAAACCTGTGCAAAGAGTGCTTCAGGCATAAGCATGTGATCCCCAAGAATGCTGAGAGACTGGAAAGTTTTCGGTGATGTAGCTGGGAAATGGGAGAGGGGGATTTATTACCTGAGCTGAATCAAAGGAGTTATGACTGGCTGCCTGTAAACACTTTCCTAGAAAAAAAAACTGTGGAATGAGTTCACAAGAGGAAGAAGAGTACAATGAGGATGGAGAGGTAAGTGCTATCAAAATGTGTTATATGCATGTACCTTTTTTTTTTCAAGAAAAGGTGAGAAAATAACAACACCTGTAAATTATTTTATCCAGGAATTTAGACATAGAAACCCTTTTTAAAATTTTGTTTTTCTCTATTTTCATGTGTGTGTACTTGCTGTAAATGTATGGATTCACATGTATGCTTCCATATTGTGTGTTCTCTAGTGACTGCCCAAGATTGATGTTGAAAATCATCCTCCATAACTCTTCTACCTTATTCTTTGAGCCAGAGGTTATTGACAAATTTTCTACTGCTGTGAGAAGACACTATGACCAAGGCAACTTATATAAGCGAAGCATGTTTGGGATGTATTGATCCATGGTGGACCACAAATGCCATAGTGACAAGAACAGCTGAGAGCTCATGTCTAGTACCATACATAGGAAGCAGATATAGCCACTGGAACCATGACATTGAAACCTAATTTCCTGACCCCTAGTGACATACTTCCTACAGCAAGCCCACATCTATCTTCCCCAAACAGGCACCAACTAGGGGCCAAGCATTTAAATTCCCAATAATATGGGGAACATCTAATTCAAACCAACAGGACGGGCTCTCACAATTATAGCCAGGGCTCACTAACAGGGCGAGTCTCATCAGCCAGATCGTTCTACAGATCCTGTCAATAATCTTTGAGGCAGGAATTAGACCCCTGTCTACTGGTTTTGAGGTGGAATACCATTCCTGGACAGCATTTTCTTAGATTTTGGGGACCAAACTACTGTCCCCACACTTCTGGCACAAGCACTTTAACAATCTAGACATCACCCACTCTGTTCAAAATATTACGTATTATTTGTATATACACAAAATTTTGCTTCATGAGGCTTGAATTTAGGAACTTTTGCCTGTCACTCTGTATGTATGAGCTCCAAACTCAATTTAGTATGTCTTAAAGAAGTTTTGTGGTTCTTTGTCTTGGGGCTGAAACTTAATGAACTTCACCAAAACAAAAATACTTCTTTCAAATTTTAACATGATTACGATATTATGGGGGATGTTTGTCTCAGTAAGAGTAAACTGCCCTCTACTGCAAACTCTTGAGAAGGTCTCTGTACTTCAATGCTTGTACTCTTCTTGAGAAAGTTTTCATTCACACTGGTGTGTTCCTGTTTTCTGTCTACAAAACAGTTACTCAATCAAGAGATTTTTCAGAACAATTAAAGTTGTTTACAGTTTGTGTGGAAGTATTTCTATAGCAAGCATGAATTCTATAAATTAAATAATAACTTGGAAACTTGTGGTCATCATGCCTTCTAATTACAAAATTTTTAATCACAAATGGGTTTTATATGTGTTACGGAATTTTAAGTGGTTACATAAATATTGCAATTGTTTATGAGCTATTACATTTGTCTTGCATTCTAAAATAAATGTGTATGCCTTAAGATTAAGATATTCATCTTAGGTAAAGTAGTTTGAAGTTACTACTTAAAGTGTAATTATATGCATATAAACCCAAACATATTTATTTAACCTTCTGAAAAGCTAAAGAAAGGGTACAGTAAGAAAGATATTAGGAGTACTTTCAATTAGATTATTCTATATTGCAATTTGGTCTTTCATCCTCTCTGGACCAAGACTGTAATTCTTTCCCTCTCTTTAAGGGACACAAAGGGTATGGATGTTTATAGCACACTTTTTTTTTTGTGCTGGTGGAATGCTTTCTTTTGTCCTAATTCCTAGGTATCCAAATTACTAGCAGGTGATTCTGTAACAGGAATTGGTGTTGACTGTCAGATGCCCTTCAATTTCCTATGGCCTGTGTCAATTTACTCATACTAAAGTCTCTATTCTCTCTTTTTTTAAAAAAAAATATTTATTTATTTATTTATTTATTTATTATGTATACAATATTCTGTCTGTGTGTATGTCTGCAGGCCAGAAGAGGGCACCAGACCTCATTACAGATGGTGTGAGCCACCATGTGGTTGCCAGGGATTGAAATCAGAACCTTTGGAAGAGCAGGCACTGCTCTTAACCTCTGAGCCATCTCTTAGGAAGTATTTGTTAGGCTTGATTTCCTAGGTCATGTGAGACAGAAGGGGAAGGACGACAAAGTGTAGTAAAGAGGCTGCTTGTTGGTTCCTGGCCACTTAGCCCTGAAATAATCCCACAGAAACTGTATTATTTAAGTCACAGCTTGGCCCTTTAGCTCTTGCTTCTTATTGGCTAACTCTTACATATTAATTTAGCCAATTTCTATTAATCTGTGTATTGCCACGTTGCTGTGGCTTACTGGATAAAGTTCTGGCATTTGATCTCTGGAGAGCTACATGGCTTCTCTCTGACTCCACCTCCTTTCTCCCAGCATTCAGCTTAATTTTCCCTGCCTACCTCTGTTCCACTATTGCTCTGCTATAGGCCCAAAACAGTTTTTTTTTTTAAATTTATCAATGATAATCACAGCACACTAATGGAAATCCCACATCACCTCCCCTTTTCTATTTAAATAGAAAGGAAGATTTTAATTTTAACATAGTAAAATTACATTTAACAAAACAGGAATCAAGCTAGAATTAAAGTTACTATATTTATATCTACTTTATCTTTTATCGAAAATAAGGAAAACTGTATTATTACTATCTATTCTACAACTCCATCAAAGACTCCAGAAGGATATTATATTACCTAAGTAAACAAAAAGTGCATTGTAAGCAGCTTACAAAACTCTAGTAATGACAGAGACATTTTGCTGCCTGGACAGTCACTCAAAGTTCTTCTGTGCTGTTGGTGCATCTATCTTCAGCCTAGAGGCCCATAGTATCCAGGAGACTTTTCCATGAAGCAGGAAATTTCAAAGACAATTCTGCCTATATTGGCTGATTGTCAGTCACTTTCTTCTGTGTCCTTTAGAATGTCTAGCAGACTCTTTCATGAAGCGGGAACCTTGAAGGATTGTCTCACCTTTAGGCAAATTCAGCAGTCATTTCCCTGTGGCTCCTGCATGTCCAGTTAAGCAGTCCAGGCAAGAGCAGTTTCTTGCCCAAATGGCTAGCCAACTCCATAAGGAGTCTCTTAAATGCTCATTTCCTCCTGAAGTAACTGATGCTTCCAGGAGCAGATGTGTCTCACAGACATGAAAAGTCCTAACTTCTTAAAACATTTAAAAGCCATATTCTGATGGTTTCTGAAAGATTTGAAGAATACCTATCTAACTGAAATATATCTCTATATATCTAGAAAACCTAACTAACCTGAGTACAAGCTTGACTATCATAGATGATTATCTTATAACCTATATTTCTTAATTATACATTACATTTTTAAATGAGCTGCACAAACACAATACCTTAATCGAGAGTAGAAATATACATATACACAATATAACAAAATAGACCTTAAATTTGCATCAATAAACCAAGATCCATACCCATGCACCTCTCTATAGCATATCCTCCTTTAAATGTAAAGCAACATTTATAAAGAATATTTGGGAATATGGGTATGGTTGTCTCCATATTGCTTCTTGCCTTTTTTGGACAAAGTAATTTTTGAGTGGTTTTTCAGAGTGTCTTGGTCCAACAAACCATATTAGTCTGGGAGGATTCCACAGGTTCTCATCCTTTGTGGAAACAGAAGAGAAAACTCTTTTCCAAAGCAACATATTCTTAGACATAAATTTTGAAAACAATATAGCTTTATAATACACATGAGGGTTTAGCTTAGCAGCCCATACAATGAAATCTCTCTGAATTTAGCTCTTTCACAATCAAAAAATTCATAGAAGACACAATAATATACATAATTCAGACTCTATCCCATCTTTATGTGGCTTATTTATGTTTATTCTATTACTTTTTAATATTTATTTTATTATCTTTACTCCTTTAATCTATGACTATCTTTACTGTCTCTTTAAAGACTTTGTTTTGTTTTTTGAAACCATTTATTTATTTTTATGACTCTCTATACTCTTTTTCTTCTCTCTCTCAAGCCTATGGACATTTATCCAACACTGTGACCCATTTATAGGTCTTTTATGTCTGAATCTGTCCAATTGTGTATCTTTACTTCTTTACCGTCCAGGAGCACTTCTTAAAAATTTAAGTGTCACCATTATTAGGGGAAATACAGTACTTTCTGTTTGTCTAGCCCAATCCACATGGCAGAGCTCTCCCTGCCTCTGAGAGTCATGCACAGTGTCCCATCTCTAGGCACACAGCCAGTCTATGTTGCCATTAAGAAAGTTGTAGCAGTTTGTTCACAGACCCCACTCAAATGCTCTGTAGCCAGACCTCCCAGAAAGAGTCATAGTTTGTGCTGGCAGCACAGCACAGAAAGCCAGCATTTCAAAACTGCTGCTATTTCCCTGGTACCATTGAATCAGGAAAACCTTTCTTAAAGGAGCCGCAACATGCCGCCAGCAAAAGGCTGGCTACCAAGAAGGAGTGTTTAACTCTGTTTGTTGTGTCTAGGATGCTTTTCCAAGATTTCTCAGGTTTTACATGGATTTATTCCACCACATTGGCATGCCAATTTATAGTAAAAAGGCCACTTGTTGGTTCCTAGCTGCTGTTCCTTTATTCATCAAAGGTAATCACAACACACAGAGGGAAATCCCACATCAACAAAGCACATGGAATATTAGAAGCATCAATTTAACTTTCATTGTACGTAAGGGAAAGAAGTAGTATACAAAAGGGCATTAAGGGGAAGCCTAAAAATCATAGAACAGGTTGTTTTGGGGGGATGCTGGGGATTTTCTATGTCGGGTGATGCTCTATTCAGCAACATATGAGCACTGCTACTTAGGCTATTATTCAGAACCCATGACCCATCTAATTTAAAAAAAATCATAGAAATACTTACTAATGATATTCTGCTATACTCATAGATTGGTGCTTAGAGCCCATTTGTCATTAGAGAGGCTCCATCCAGCAACAGATGGGAACAGATGAGGAGACACAGTGATACACTAGGCAGTGTCAGGCAGAAGACAGGTAGATTTCAGAGACCAGAGGAGTTGAGGACATAAAGAGAACACAGCCCACAGATACTCAAGGATCATAGGGACTCACAGAGACTGAATTGACAATCATGGACCCTGCTTGGGTTTGAGCTAGGTCCTCTGAATATAAGTTATGGTTGAATAGCTGAGTGTTCTTGTGTGAATCCTAATAGTATGAGCGGGGTGTTTCTCTGACTCTTTTGTCTCTTCTTTGGACCCTTCTCCTCCTACTGGCTTGCCTCATCCAACCTTGATATGAAGGTATGTCCCCAGTATTGAATTTAGCACTCAGTGGCATGAGAGACATGTAGGTTATAGTGCAAACAATCACACAGGTATAGGAAATGTTTAGTTAGCCTAAGAAGACAGAGTCTAACTGGTTCAGACCACATTTTTCAGATGTGAGAACAAACACTCAGGCAGCAGACTATGTTAAACAAATTTATGACTGAGACTTGTTTTTAAAATGTGTGATGAGAGGAATGATTGATTGGTTATGATGAGCATTTTGTTGGTAATAGTGAAGATGATAATGGTTTGGTGACAGTGTGATTAAAGGAGAGACAAAGGCTGGAACTAGACACCTCACTGGGGAGGATGGGTAACACAAAGCCTGGCCAAAGAAGGATGTGATCACAATGATACAGCTGCACTGGGCATTCCAAATTTACAGAACAGTCCACTTGCATACCACTTTTGCATAGGGTTGCTCTCCATCTTCAGGGACACAATTATGGATCTACATCTATAAGATGGCCCTGCTTTCCTGTTGGCCGTACAGAAAGAATGGATACCCATGCCTGCACTAAAGTTTTAGAGATTCTAAAAATCAACTTCAAATACATTTTAATTCATCGAAAAAGATAAATGTTCTATTTGTATTTTAAATATTACAGTGTGAGCTTTGATATTCACTTACTCAGTTCTTGCACCATGTGTAATAACGAGTGACCAAATTTTAATGGAAACTTACATTCTAAGTACAGTTTCTAAGTGACTTTATTTCATCAAGATTTAGCTTATTCATTCTGATAAAAGAAATAACTTTTTTATACACTATGAAAACCATCATGAATTTTTGAAATTTTTGATATATTCTCGTAACTGTTTATATTTTCTATTTTATATTTGGTTTATATAAATGATACATTTGTAGGTGGATTGTTACTTAGTGCTATATTTTGACAAGATTATTTGTACTGTTTACGTTGCCTAACGTTCTGAATAATATTTATAATCTGTTTGATTAATGAGACGTGAGCAGCTAATCATGTAAGAGAACTTAGTTGAAGTGGGTCAGATGGGGAAAGGCCATGATGGTACCATGTGAAGCCTGTCTAGCCTTACGTGTTGGACAATATGTTTTCCTTTTGGAAAAAGCACTGCAATGCTGGATTGTTCTGTTTGTTTAAGAACTTATGTATACAGGCTCATATAGTTATCTATGCCTCTGAATACAGATACAGGGTAAGACTGTCTTCAAATGTGTTTCTAAGATTGAATTAAAATAGTTCTTTTCTAAAAATTTGCACTTTAAAAGGAATAAGTAGAGTAGGAGGCCGTGCTGCCATTCTAAGTGTCCTAGAAAATGAAAAATGAGAAAGACATTTCATATTATTGAGGACTCTAAGGTATAATTAAAAAGATGTGTTGTGCATACTTGTAAATGTAACCTGGATTATTCAACAATAAATAATATACAAGAAGCAATATAAGGGATTAACATTCAGCAGAATATTCATTATGGCTATAGAAAGTATTTGTCTATAGTGTAGTTTTAGATATATAGTATGTATATAACCTTTGTCAGTACTATGTTTTACACACACACACACACACACAGTTGCTTAAACACTTGTAGATGAGGTAAAACAAAGATGAAAACTCATATATTCTTGGATAAAATTTGAAATAGTATTTTCAGAAGTCAGGAAAATATATTCGTTCAGTTTTGCTTTTCTGTTTTATTAAAACCTTTAATATTTTGTCTCTCTACTCAAAATGTATGTGACTTTAACATAAAAATGACTAGTAGCTAGATAAAGGATATAGTTTCTACAAAAAACAATCCATAAATAGTTTACACTTTTTTCTTATTATCTATAAATTCTTTCTCCACAACATCCCTCAAAATTAAAGGCACCTATGATGGTTCTATATCTTTCATACTGTGAATTCAGATGCCACCAACATCTGTGCAAGAATCTCTATAGATCTTTGTAGTAGCCTGAATTGCCATTCGTCTATATCACCAGATGTTATAGAACCAGATCAAATGATACATCTGCTTCCAGTTTTTGAAATCTTCTGCACTAATTTCTACATAGTTGCACCATTTAACATGTCACCAGAAGTAAAACATTACTGAAGGTATTTAAAATGTCCAAAAGTTTTTCACAAAGTATTTATTCTAAGTATAGGAGCATGTTATAAAGTAAAAATATAAATTTTTTAAGAAGATGAATAAAACTTATTTTTTTAATGTGTTAGCCCAAGCTTACAAAGACAAATGCTACATTCACTTTCATATGAGGACCCTATAGTTTAATGTTTATGCATTAATGTTTGTATAAAATATGACTAATAGCTAGATAAAGGATACAGTTTCTACAAAAAAAAATCCCTACATGAAGAGTTTGCAGTTTTTTCTTAAAATCTCTAAATTTTTTCCCTACAACATCCCTGAAAATTAAAGACAACTATGATGGTTCTATTTCTTTCATACTATGAATTTGGAAGCCACCGACATGTCTGTGAAAACATATCTCTAGAACTTTGTATATAAATATAGTTAATTTTTATGCACGCACGTGCATGTGTGTGTGTGTGTGTGTGTGTGTGTGTGTGTGTGTGTGTGTGTGTGTGTGTGTGTAGCAGTGTAGACATAATTGGCAAAACTAGAAAAGGGCCCATCAATGTGGACATAGAACTTAAGGGGAACATTAGATTATATGTAACTACTTATCGGTAGCAATAGGACAGTTAGAAAGAGGAAATATACAGGCAGGTGTACCAAAGTCACAGGAGAGATGCAAAAACTTCATAAAATATTATCCTGGAGCCATTATTTCCAAATATACACATATGTACATATAAATATGTACAACATATACATATTTAAAGTTGCACATAAGACTATATAATAATCTAACCATCTTCAGTTAAGTGATAAGGATTTGAAAAAATGTTCACTCATTTTTACTTACCTTTTCTAAATATAGTCACTTTTCCTTAAAACATTTTATTAATATAAGAAAGGAAAAAAATCAAAGCAATGTTTCTTTTTTATTATTATTATCCCTGCTATGTGAGAAAGCAATGTTTCTGTTTCTATTAAATGTAAAAATATTAATTATATTGCTTAAACTCAAAATGGAGCGTATCAAAATAAGTAAAATGGTGATGAGTAGAACATTTTCTTGGGAACCAGGCTTAGTAGTGCATGTCTGCAGTCTCAGCACTTGGAAGGGCCATGCAGGAGCTTGGGAATGCAAGATTATCTTTGACTACAGAATGAGTTCTAAGCCACCCTAGGCTACATGAGAATGAGTCTTAAGCAGGTGTATGTGTGTCTGTGCATGTGTGTATGCATGTCTGTGTGAATGGGCTGTGCATATTACCATTATATCATGGCAATAAGAGTAGTCATTCTTTTATATAATGAACTATTTTTGCTGTTAAGAGCAAAATGTTCTGCACAATATTATGCTAACCCTTACTTCAGTTCACGTGAAGGAGAAGAGTCACTGTACTGTCAAAGGAAGAAGAATACATTCTGTGTCCTACTGGGATAAAACCAATTTTTGTTTTTTCTTTAACTTACATGACCAATTTAATTAGATACAATTGATTACCTGAGCCATAAGCAGGAATACTTTAATTGGTGAAGTAGTAATTTTTAATAAGAAAATATTACCTAAACTTTCCAGTGTAATTGCCATTTACCTTATAGGGCTATTTAAATAAAGCAAGTTACTCATTAGTATTATATATATTACAGTTACCTAATGGCCAGACATATGCAGTGGCTTCATATTGGCCCTTAAGGGATTTTTGAGAGAACATTTCTGCCACCCCTGGAAGTTGCAGTGCAAATGGTTAGGCCTCCTATTTCCCTTCAACAGCTGCATAAGTTTGAGGCACAGTCCTGTACTCTCCTCATGTCCATGCCTAGATTGTATTTACTATTTAAGCATAGCTGTGTTTGTTTCTTGTGTAGAAGACCACATTATATGATGGGTAATCAGTTTCAGGCTCATTCTTTCTAGTCAGTTTGCTGTTCTCATCCACTAGGGAGTCACATATTTCCAATGTTCATTGTGCTTCAGATGTTGGTTGCATTGTCCCATTTTTGTCCACTTCACCTTTAAATTCCTTTTAAATGCTGTAATGTGTAACAAAACTTTTCCTGGTGTGGGAGAATTGTCTGTATTCTGTCAATTATATTTTAAATAAATGCTGAGTGGCTGATAGCCAGGCAGGAAGTATAGGCGGGAAAACTAGACAGGAAGTAGAGGTGGGGCAATGAGAATAGGAGAATTCTGGAAAGAAGGAAGCTCTTTCCCCACTCCTGCCCAGATCACCAAAGAATCAGGATGTGACCTGCCCCGCTGAAAAAGGTACTGAGCCATAAGGCTAACATTGATAAGAATAATGGGTTAATATAAGCTATAGGAGCTTATAAGAAGCATGTGCTAATGGGCCAGTTTATAATCTTCTGGAGACCTCTGCACGGTTTTCTTTGGGGCTAAATGGCTGCAGGAACTGGGCAGGACAGAAACCCCAATGAGTAGGCCCTCATGTTACAGGATTTCCCATGGTTCTTATCTTTTCCAAATATTGAACTGTAGTTTTCTTATTTAGATTTCTCTTTTCCTCTTTTAAACAAATTTTAGCTATATATATGTAATGATTAACTTGGATTCTCACTTAACAGGATTAAGAATTGTCAAGAACAGTCATAACTTGTACTTTTTTTGTCTGTATCTGCATGTGTTACAAAAGGATTTCAACAAAAATGCTAGAAAATGGAATCAATGTTTATTGTGCCTTTTAATAAGTGGACTTAACAGTATATTAGAAGGAATGAAAGATGAAAGGGATGAAACTGCTGTTGTATACCTGCCTTGTCTGAAAAGGGTACATTTTCTGTTGATCTCATCTTTAATATCAAGATTCTGATCTTTAACTTTTGCATGTGAATTGTATCAGAAGCACTGCAGTGAACTCTCTGACTATTGACTTTAGAATTGTGTTGTAAAACTTTCTGAATTGCTGTTTAGAATTTGTGTGCTGAGCATATGTAACTTCCCTGGCTCACTAACTTGTACATGGCCATTGAAAGATTAGTCAGTTGTTGATCCTGTGTGGTAGTTGATGAATACATTTAGAAAAAAAATGTATGTGTGTGTGTGTGTGTGTGTGTGTCTGTCTGTCTGTAGGTATGTATGTATGGTATTTTATGGAGATATCAATATATATAAGCTAATGCAATAGGTAGATAGATGTTTAGGTAGATGATAGATAGATAGATAGATAGATAGATAGATAGATAGATAGATAGATAGATAGACATATTAGTTCTGTTTCTCAGAAGAGCATTGATTGACAAAGTTCTAACCTTAGCTGTTTGAAAAGAGGATATCTCAATGATTTTCCCTTCTAAAGTCAGTAAATCTGCTGCAGTCAAGAATTTGCAATAGAAATTTTACAATTTTCTTATTCTAGTCGAACTGGAAATCATCCATGCTATGAGTATACAAGGGCTTAACATTTGCCCAAGCAGTTGAAGAATTTTATTGTAGAAGGAAGCTGTGAGAAAATGATTTGGGCTATTTTCCAGTCAAACTGGAATGTCTGTATCTCTCCTCCCAAAGCCAGCATTCTGTCCAGTATTGGAGATTATTTTTTCTATTAATCCCTGTAAGATGTATTGTTTAGAACCTGTAAGTATGTATATGCTTCCCATATTATTTTCTTATTTTATTGATTTCCACTTGTTAGTATCTGACTATATTTTACTGACAAATAATAATTGTATGTATGTGCATAATGTAATTTTTAAATACTTTTATCTCTAGAAAAATATTCATATCAAACCAACAAGCAAACCCATGGCAGGGTACACAAGCACACACACGCACACAAAAGTGGACGTGCATGTGGTATATGTGTTGTGTGTTAGCTCTCAGCCCATCTCTCTGGTTTGAGAAATTCACTGAGCTTTTCATCTGAATTATTATAACAAATTTTTGTGGTTGCCAGTGTCAAGCTGCATGGAACGATGGAGTGTATACCACATATGCCTCACTTGACTCACAGAAAAGAGAGACCTTCCTAAATTACTTCCTGAGTTCACATGGCCTTCCCAGTGGTAAAGGAAATCCTGTTCTTGAAGGGGGAAGAAACAAAGCATAAGCCATTTGAGACATCTCACTTCTCATACCAAAATATGATACTTCCATTATGTACCTTAGTTTCTCTCTAAATTACTAGCAAGAAATAGGGATGAAGAGAACTGATCCACAGCCCAAAGGAAGACTGTCCTGTAAAGATGTAGTTGTGATTAAATTGTGATGTACAAACATTGATTACAGAGGTAACAGAATATTTTAGCTAATACTTACTTCATACTATTTCAATATTTGAATGTAAACCCCACAACACATACACAAACATGTGTACATGCATGTGTTTCACTATTATATAGATTTATCTTCTTGCATCCTAGATAATACCTAAAAGACATTTCCAGAGCATTTGGTTTTCCTTTATTTCAGTTTTTCACAAGAATAAATACTGTTTTACATACTTATTGGGGTATTTTGTGATATATTTATCTAATTCACCTTCCTTTAATTGGAATGTTTCCTAAAACTTGCTTTGGCTTGCTTTGTTTGCTAGAGGTGTTAGTAAGGAGACTTTGTGTTATCTTCTATCATAAAAATATAGCAAATTAATATAACCAGAAGAAGTAAAAATTGTACTTTGTTTGTGACTAAATTGAGTACTAGTGAGGTTCTTCTGAATTGTTTCATCTACACCACAGTACTCACAAGAGGAAAACAGAATTTAACTACTGGAATTGTGGGAGTTAAAATTTTGGATTTTTCCCATGTCTGTTTGCATATAGTTTTCTTTCTAGAATAAAGAGGTTGCTGATCCACACTGCTCAAGTATTATATTTAGTTTAAAGAGACAAAGCTTTACATATATACATACTTACACACATACCCAAACATATATATTTATTTAGATAATTGTATACTTACTTATGCAACTCTGGCATTACATTTTAAAGATTAATATGTTAAAAAGCTTTTTCATCCAAAAATAATAGTTCATTGTCATTTTATATTTAACTTGTATTCTCCATTGAAACTGCTGTATCTGACCTATAGAACTGTGACCTTATGCTATCAAACTTACCTAAAGAAAGAAGCTTTTAAGTCTCTAATTCTTAATTTGCCATTTCTGTTTTAGGAAGAAGGGTTAAGACAGCTGACCTCTAATCTCTTTATTTCCTCTATGAAAAGGGCTAATCTTGAGAAATAAAGGATCTAAGCTAACCTTCCTATCAAGGGTACTTAAAGAAAATAAATTACAGATGTTTGCTAGAGGGAATGTGACTCCCTATGAAATGCTTTTAGGATGATAAAATATGATGACCAGAAAGTAGTATCCACAGCCTCTCATAGCATGTTTCCTTGGGAGCATCCTTTGATATAAACAGTTTGAGATACTAAAAAACAGGGATGATTTCTAATGCAACTTTTCTCCAATGGATGAGGTCCTCTGTAAACCTATCAGACTCATCTGTGCATATATGTTGGGCCACAGACAGCACCTAACTTGAATGCTCTAGATTTCCTTTTATGACATTAGAATCTGTAAGTTATCACATTTTCAACATTGCTCAGTAATGATTCTTTGATTAGCATCTCTGATTCATATAATTCTGAATGGAGAAAATTGTATGCTCATATGTATCCCAACTTTCAAAAATAGTTACTGGCTACTTTAAAATTTTATTCTTTCTGTTATGTCTCCTCATTTTCCTTCCACTATATTTCAGTGAGTAAATTTTCCCTCATAAGGTAGATGTTCCATAAGACTATAACTCTTTTTAGTTGCTAAGTTCTTGGGTCTCATATGAGGCATATTGCATATCAACATTTAAATATGTTATTCTTGTCTCAAAGCTTCTCCAAATGAGTAGTGTATCAAATAATGGTTGTATTACAAAATGGAAAATTCACTTATTTGTGTCCAAATTAGGAAAAAAATCACTTAAATTCATGTTAGATGATAATAATTATGTAGTTATTCTCAACATTTTGATAAAAATACAAAGTTAAATGTATGCATCTGAAACTTCCTATGCCCCTTTGATGATAATGAAAACTAAATATTCATGACAAGATATCAATATCTGATCTTCTTATAGATTTATGATAGAAAAATTATTAAAATTTTGACCACAAAATTTTACATTCTGATATAAAAATGAAATTAAAATATACAATTTATAAAACTAAATTCCAATTTTTATTAAAATTTTATATAGCATTTTGAAAATATAGAATTTCTAACAGGCTTTTAGTTCTGAAACTATGCAACTTTAGTTTAACACTTTTAACATTTTTAAGGAGAAGCATGCAGATCTCTGTAAATTAGAGGCCAACTTGTTCTTCATAGTGGGTTTCTGGGTAGCAATGGATATCTAATGAGAGCTTGCCTGAAAAAAAATTATCAGGAAAATGAATATAATTTTACAAGAAATTGGAAAGATAAATTTATTTAGTAAAGCAACATGTTACTAAATTTCCCCAAAGTGGTTAGTAATCTCTGTTCATACTGTCTTTTCTATAATTTTAAAGTATGTCATAATTTCCTTCAATAGTCAGGAGTTTCCTTTTTTACATTTATTATTTTTTGAGAATTTTATGTGTCAGTACTCTCATTACACAATATCTATCCATCCTCTGCTCCTCCATGTCCCTTCAATTCCCAGTCACACCTAATCAAATCCTTATCTCTTCTTCTTTAGTTATTATTATTACACATACACATTCATATACAAATACAACATGCTAAAACCATTTAGACATTCTGTATGCTGAGCTATAGACAACTCTAATGAAACTCCTGATCCAGGATTAGGAAGCTACCCTTCTAGTTGTTAGTCAAGGGAACTAAAAGACTCCCCAAACAATATAGACTATTGCCATTGCCTTTTGTTTCCTTCTGTAACTTGAAGGTAAGGTCCTATTGCTGAAGACATTATATGTCAGAAAATAACTTGGGGGAACTGAATTGGAACTGACCTGGAAGACTGCATTCTGACAAATATGGTTTTCAAGTATCCAACATGCTGTCTTTAAGTTTGTGGTGATATGGTATACTTTTGGCAAGTCCAAAGGTGTAACTGAAATATTTGTATTTTACTCATATATGGGTTAAATTGTCAGATACCTTTTCACAGTCTGGAATTTATGTGTGTGATCCCTGAGCAACTGATATTGTGAGATTGAGAGATTTGAACAGTATATAGTGGATTTTTCTACTGTAAACTCAATAACTGTATGCATTCAGAGAGAGACCTACAGGTAACTGGATTCTCTTGATTTTGTTTCACGTCACTTACTATAAATTAATTCACTTTCCTTAATTTTTATTACTTTTTTTTAAGTGCTGGGAGGTAAGATTTTTAACTTATTATCTGACTAACAGGAGTGACAATAAGATTGTTTATCTCTATTCTATACATACAATCTTATTCCTAGGGATGCCCCTGTGATCTGGTGATGATGTCATTAGAAAAAATACTATAAAAGCCCACATTGTTTATCCATTTTCTCAATGGTTCTCTTCCCTGATATTTCTTTAGTAGTCATTTATTTTTATTATTTATTTGATTTTTGAGATGAGGTATATTAAAACATTATTATTTGCTATCACTGTAAGCTATATAACAGATTTAAAAATACACTTCTTCATCCTCACTGAAATTCTAACCCACATTCAACATTCCTCTTTCTGCCAGCTCTTCATCATTGAATATTACTATGATCCTCTCCACTTATACACTCTCCAGTGCTTTATGTTATATTATTTGTGTTTTAATAAATAAAGTTTGCCTGAAGGTCAGTGCAAAGCAGCCACATTAGTCAGCAATACA
This sequence comes from Ondatra zibethicus, assembly GCA_004026605.1. Classification (NCBI taxonomy): domain Eukaryota; kingdom Metazoa; phylum Chordata; class Mammalia; order Rodentia; family Cricetidae; genus Ondatra; species Ondatra zibethicus. Next base: position 8,639 of record PVIU01009805.1, on the reverse strand, counting down.
GGCCAAGCGGTGGTTGCAAACTCCTTTATTCCCACCAGGGACACTACTTAGTTAGTATGGAGATGGGTAGGGGTGGTGTATGTCTTTAGTCCCAGAGAGGAATATAAAATGAGAAGAGACAGGCCTCACGCTCAATCTTGTTCTGATGATTCATGGAGGCAGGATCGATATTTTGGTTTGAAGTGGAGGTAAGAACCAGTGGCTGGCTACTTTGCTTTCCTGATCTACAGTAGAAACCTTGATGTGGGATTCCCCTCTGTATTCTGTGATTACCATTAATTAATAAAGAAACTGGCGTGGCATGTTGATAGGGCAGAACTTATGTAGGTGGGGAAAACTAAACAGAATGCTGGGAGAAGAAAGGCAGGAAGGGAAGCCATGTAGCCAGCCCTGCTGGAGACAGATGCTGGAATCTTGCTTGTAGGAAACAAGCCTCGTGGTTAAAATATAAAATAATGGAGATGGGTTAACTATAGAAATAAGAGCTAGCTAGTAATACTCTTAACTAATTGGTCAAGCAGTATTTTAAATAATATAGTTTCTGTGTGATTATTTCAGAGCTAAGCAGCCAGGAACCAATATGCAGCCTCTCTTCATACTACAAAACCTCAATATCTGTCTCTGAGTTTTTCTTTTTACTCATGCTACATTATGTTCCACGTTCATGTCTTCCTATGCTTGACCTATTTCAGTTTGTGTTATGTACTCTTTACCTGTTTCAATTCTTGCCATGAGAGCAGTTTCACAAGGAAACTGTACATAAAAACAGAAAGATACATAGACCAAGTTGTTTTTAGCAAAGAACTTGTCCCTTTATGAATCTTATTGACAGCCTACTACTCCCCTGCTCCTCTACTGAGATGCGTCCTCAACTTCAGAGGGACCTTGCTCAAAGCTGTGCCCTATTCAGTACATTTTACACTTAAGGACTAAAAGTACAAAAGATGTGCATTTTTGGCAATGTAGGGAAATGCCTCTTGGTCGATATTTACTTAAGTGATCCACATGAGCTCATGAGCATGGTGGAACTGCACAGAAAGCAACTTCCTGTCTCCAGTCATTCACATACTTTTCCTTTCATGGATTTGTGCATAATATCTGTTTATGTTACATTCCACTTAATGACTTTTCTTTTTAGCTGCTGGTTCCATGTTTTATTTTTCTATCCCTTTTATACCTTCAATATTTTGCTTCTTTTGTATTTTATTAATATATTTTTCTTTCTCCTGTGCCAGTATATTCAAGGCTCTTCCCTACTCTCTCTTCTTTTGGCTTCAGTGTAACTGGGTTTATTTTGAGATCTTTGATTCCCATTAACTGGAGTTTTGTGCATGGTAACAAATATGGATCTATTTGCATTCTTCTACATGCTGCTATTCAGTTAAGCCAGCACCATTTGTTGATGATGTTTTATTTTCTCTGTTGAACAGTTTTAGCTTCTTTGTCAAAAATAAAGTGTTGATGGATGTATGGATTTATGTGTGGGTCTTTTATTTGATCCCAATATGTCTTTTTTATGTAAATACGTTGCTGTTTTTATTATTATAGCCCTGTAGTAGCACTTGAGACCAGTGATGGTGATACTTGTGACTGTTCTTTTGATCCCCAGGACTATTTTAGCTATTCTGTTTTGTTGTTGTTGTTTTTCCATATGAAGTTGATCATTATTGTTTGGAGGTCTGTTAAGAATTGTGTTGTAGTTTTGATGGCGATTTTGTTAAATCTGTAGATTGCTTTTGGTAAGACAGCCATTTTTACTAGGCTAATCCTACTGATCCATGAGCGTGGGAACATTTACATCTTCTGATATCTTCTCTAATTACTTTCTTCAAAGACTTGAAGTTCTTGTTGTACAGGCCTTGCTTCATTACAGTCACCCCAAGATATTTTATATTATTTGTGGCTATTTTAAAAGGTGGTGTTTCCCTGATTTCATTCTTGGTCCTTTTATGATTTGTATATAAGAGGGCTACTGATTTTTTTTTTTAGTTAATCTTGTATCTAGCCACTTTGGTAAAGGTGTTTATCAGCTATAGGAGCTCCCTGGAAGAATTTTGGGGGTTGCTTTTTTATACTACCATGTTTTCTGCAAATAGCCATACTTTGACTTATTCTTTTCCTATTTATAACCCCATAATCTCATTTTGTTCAAAATATTTTTAAAGAATGTTTATTCTTGAGAATATCATGAAGAATACAACAAAATAATATCACATTTACCCTTCATTTCCTGCCTTCAACTCCCAGTATATCTCCAACATATTCTACTCATAACCTCATACCTGTTTCATTTTTAAATAACTTCCTAATTCTAGTTATTACTGCCTATATGTACATGTATAGAGCACCAGAGTCATAACAGTGGTCATATACCCAAAAGAGAATGATTCTTCTTTCCTTAGAAACTCTCAAGTGTCAAGACCTCCTTAAAACAAGTTTGAAGATCATGAAGAAAGCATACGGACTCTGCCATTCTTTTGAACTAGAGTTGCTGTTTTAGAATCAGATACATATTATACTCATCATATTCATTTTTTTCTCATTCTGAAAATGGAGACAAGACATTTAATATTGAACCTACATAGGTAAATTTAGGTAAGATTAAACATTTAGTGAAGCAACAAGATATGCTTTATAAATTGAAACAAATATATAGAGTCATCTGCTCTGGTCTCTTGAAAGATGTAACACTTCAACCTTTCTTACTGTATTTAACTTACTAGAATTTTCTTGTTGATTAATACCTTATCCCTCCAGTTAGAAGCTTAAATCCAATCTAATTAATTGTTTTTAAATGTAGAATTCAAGACATTGGCTGTGATTATTTGATGCTAATTGCATTTAGCACCAACATTAGAGTGAGTATAAAAAGGGCTCCAAGTCAACGTTTTCTTTGGTAAGCAACCTTGCGTATAATAGGTTTGAGAAGGCAGAAAATTAAAATCTATTAGCAATAAACATGCTATTGTCCAACATCCTTGGACATCCTATTCTGATAAAGTCTAGTTTTTTTACTATCCATTTTATCTTTTTAAACATTGATTTCAAAAATCCTATAAAATTAAATTCTGTGTACAGTAAGTGAAAATATCTCCTTAGTGAACTTTAAAACACATTTCCCAATGTGTTTATCTTTTCTAAAAGCTACTCAGCTGAGGTCATTAAACACATCATGACCATTACAACCAGAGTCATTCTCTTGTGCTTAAGGGCTCTATGATCATTACTAAGCATTTGCTGTACCTATAGGATGGATATATTTTTAATAGTCTTCCATCCTTTCTAAATAATCACATGAAAATCATATAGCTTCTGTGTGATAGCAGGGTTTTTATTGAAATATATATTTAGCTAGTAGTTTATTATGTTAATAGCTTTGGCAGTGTGGATGATCTTCCAGTGAATCAAAGCAGTGTTGAAAGAAAGTCAGTACCTAACATATCATAATCAGTGGTGATTATCCTACCTACTCTTCCCTCCTTCCTTCTTTCCTTCCTTCCTTCCATTCTTTCTTTCTTTTTGTTTTGTTTTGTTTTTGTCAAGATAGCATTTCTCTGTCTAATAGTCCTGGTTGCCTGGAACTTACTTTGTAAACCAGGCTGGCCTTGAACTCATAAAAATCTTTCTGCCTCTGACTTCCCAGTGCTTGAGTTTAAGGTACGTACCACCACTTTCCAGCTGTTACACTCTCACTATACTACTGAGGGCAGAACATTTCTACTTAGCTCTTTCTTTTGATGTACCTACTCCACAAAATTAATTTCCATACTATGTTAGAGTTCAGATTACAAATTATAATATTTACAGTTTTCTTTTTTATGCCATTCCTAAAGTAATGAGAATATTTCCATTCTAAATTCAGGACTCATCCACATCTTTTTTTATTTGTTTGTTTTTCTGTTTTTCAAATGTATCAAGCCCCCCCCCAACAGATTTCAGAGACAAATCTTCAGAAATAAACTGTATTGTTTTATTTTGGGGACTCGATTTCAATTAACATTGTTGTGAAGAATAACTTTGTATTCATCTATAAGCCTTGGCTTAGGAAATGGAACAGCTTACTACAATACTGAGAAAAGAAATAATACCACAACCTTTTTTATTGGCTCCTGGGCAGTTTATTTTTTTTCTTATGGAAGTAATCAATAAGGAATTCAAAACAGGTTGGTTTCCCCCCAAAATGGAACAAAAATTCATAAAGTAGATATAAAATTCAAAGAATATTTGAGCAGGAGGAATAGGACACAGGGTCAGTGCTAAATGTAGAACTAGAAGACAGAAACATTTGTCTTGAGTGGAATGGCTCATGAATGCTTCCTAGTGACTTGATTCCATCTGCATCATTGCCTTCCATCTCTTAAATTGCAGAGCTATGGAAAAATGTAATAAAATAAAAGCTTTCAGCTTCCCCCAGAGAATATAGTGATCCATTGCTAGACTTTAACTTTATATTATTCCTATTATTTAATTCATATAACGAATAGATGGGGGGAAGGAAAGGTCAGCTTTATGTAACATCATTGGAGAAGAAGCAGTGCATAATAAAGAAAACTTTTTTGGTTATTTTTCTGATTTTAACTTTGAATGAATCCATTTTAGGAGGAGCCAAATTTATTTATTTATTTGAATTATGTAAAGTTTGGAGTATTTTAATGGTAATTTAATTTTCTTTTTAAAAATTTATCATATATATCTTTTCTCACATCATCAAAGAATATTATATTAATATTAAAAATGAGAACCTGAGATACATTTGAGTACTTTTATGCCATATAGTTATAAAAAACCTACAATAATAAAAATTTGAAATTAAACATTTTTACAAATTTGCAAATAATTATGCATAGATCTAAACAGAAAAAGGTGATAGAACCAAAGTTGTACCATTGGTCTCCGAAAGAATATTACTATATTTTGAAATATTTCAATAAGCAAACAGTCATACAGTCATTTTGATTAGCAAAAGAACAAGCAGTGGCTGCACTGTTACATTTGAGTTATACAGTCTAATAAAAATGAGAAAAATAAAATGTTAATTAATTTTATCCAGCTATTCAGTAATGTGGACACATTTCAAAAATGTGACAAATTGCAAATCCACACATTTCAACAAATTAAAAGAAAAGTATAATTTAAGAATTTTTTCAGCTTTAGTGCAATTACTGTGTTAATCTTAAGGTTCTTAAGACATGAATTTATGATCCTAAATATAGTTCATCTCTTAGATTAAAAGACTATTATTAAAGCTAAAAGATATATCAGTAGTCAGATTCTTCCAGAAAGAAGAAACCCTATTGATGGTCAGTCAGTTTGTCTTGAGAATAACTCTTCAGCCCTTGGTGGATACATTAATTACGCAAAATTTGAACCAATTAAAAATGACTTTTATAAGATTTTAACATTTACTCTTTGGTAGTTTCATGCATTTATACAGTTTTTAGTCCCATTGAGTTTACTCATATTCACCCTCTTCTGAGACCTTCTTCCCATGAAGTCTCCCTTTTAATTTTAAGTCATTTTTAAGATGGGTCCCACTGAGTTTAAGAGTTTGGATCTTTCTGAAAATTATTGCTATTCAACAGTTACATTACCAAAACACAGTTTTTTTTAAATTCTTACTTAATTGTGCATTCAGACATTATATTGGGTTGAAATGGGATAATGAAAGAGTAAGAATTTAACTACATTTGTGCAGGAGAGAGCATGGTAGATAGGAGAGCATTCATGGGGTAAATAACATTAAAGTGCACAGGATTGAGCTTCTAGGTCAGCGCTAGCTTGATTTCTCCCTGATCTATGACTCCCATAGTGATGTCTTCATCAAAAGTGTCTTCTTATCAAAATCAGGAAGGTAAGAAAAACAATGGCAATAGATTGTAATATTTCAGTGTCTATGGGAACTTTCTAGCCAATGACTCTGGAATCATTCCTTGCACTGGGCTATTTGTTTGCTAGAAGACTTGTTATAACCTTAACTCCAAGTGTACATTTGTGTGTTTGTTGTGTCTAGTTTATTGGGATTTCCATAATGATTTCCATTTCTACCCAATCCCTGTAGATACCATGGTTTTGTTAAGTTTTATGGTTATATAGAATTCCATCATGTATCTGTACTACATTCCAAACCCCGCAGTTACTTAATAGTTGAATGATATCTTCAGTATAGAATGATATAAATGTAAGTGCCTTGTTTTGTTTTGTGTGGGTATCATAGTTAGGGTTTACTGTGTCTGTGAGGACACATCATGACCATGGCAACATTTAATTGATGGTTCTCTTTACAGTTCAGAGGTTCAGTCTAATATTTAGGATCCATTCACCATCTTCTGAACTCCTCCAAAAGACTTGGGTAACTTCTCTGTCTCTGCCCTCTATAGTATGCACAGATCTTCTTATAGGCTCTGTCTGGCTCTACTCCACTGCTACTGCTGTTCTTGGTGGTCATTCCATGGTACTGGCATCTCCAAAACACTGTGATCTTCTGCTGAACTGGGCTTCACTTTCACAAATAACCCCTCATAAATTGTGCTCATGGTGCCAAGCCTATCTTGCATGATTCCTTCCATCATAGGCCTTCAACTTCCATATGGTTGCACCTTCACCTATGGCCTTTCCTGGTCTCTCACAATGCCAAGCTTCAGCAACTCTCCATGATCCCTTCATGCCTTCAAAACCAGTACCTCCTGTGTGACACTTACGCATTACCAAGTCTGGCTGCCAGCATGAGGTACAACCGTGGCTGCCTCTGGAACACAGCTTCTCTGTGCTCTCAGGGAACACGCCCCAGAAGATTTCACGTCAGGCATCTGCAGGAATTTGGTAGAATAAAAATCATTATAGAAATCCAAATAAACTAGACACAATAAACATACAAATATACACTTGGACTTAAAGTTATAACAAGTCTTCTAGCAAACAAATAGCCCAGTGCAAGGAATGATTCTGGAGTTGTTGGCTAGAAAGTTCCCATGGACACTGAAATATTACAAGTTATTGGCACTGTTTTTCTTAACTTCCTAAGTTTGATTTGATGCTGGTCTCTTCTTTTTTTTTTAAACATATAATTCCAATGACCTTCTCACCCCAGCACATTTTGTTTGTTTCACTAACTCTTTTGTTTTAAAGATTTATTTATCTATTTATTTATGTATTTATTTTTTATTACATTGTTTTATTTTTTCCATTCAAAAACAATTAAAGAAATAACATTTTTTCCTTTCTTCCCCTTCTCCCGGTCCCCTCCCGCTACCTCCCACCCCTCCTCCCTCTCCCTTCTTCCTTGAAAGAGGGCATGGTGCCCTGCCCTGTTGGAAGTCCAAGGCCCACCCCCCTCCCTCCCAGCCTTGGAAGGAGTGCATTCAAAAAGACTCGGTTCCCAAAACGATAATACATGCAGAAGAGATAGGTCCTGGTGTCATTGTTGTTGGGTTCTCCATCTGCCAACTTTCGCCGCCACATTCAGAGAGTCTGGTTTGATCATATGCTCATTCAGTCCCAGTCCAGCTGGATTGGTGCGCTCCCATTAGTTCAGGCACACTGTCTCAGTAGGTGGACCAGCCCCTCACGGTCCTAACTTCCTTTATTATCTTCTCCCACCTTCTGCTCTTCAACTGCACCTTGGGGGCTCAATCCATTGCTCTGATGTGAATGTGGGTCTCTGTCTCTATCTCCATCCATCGGATGAAATTTCTATAATGGTGATCAAGATAATCATCAATGTGACTATGGTACAAGGCTAGTTCTGGCACCCTCTCCTCTGCTAACTGAATACCTAGCTGGGGACATGCCCGTGGACACCTGGGATCCCCAGGGCCAAGTATCTTGTCAAACCTAGAATGATTCTCTTAATGTAGATATCTTATTCCCTTCTCCAATGTCCACCTTTCCTCCATCTTCACCCTCCCACTCCCCCAAGCTACCCCCGGTCCTTCACCCTTCTCCTTCCCCCTCTCTCCTTCCCCTGCTCCCCTACCTCCCACCTCTATCCCTGCCCCCTGGCTTCCAACTTTTGCTTGATGATCTTGTTTGCTTCCAACTACCAGCAGGATCTGAATATGCTTTCTTTGGGTTCACCTTGCTATTCGGCTTCTCTGGGCTTCTGAGCTATAAGCTTAGTGTCCTTTATTTTATAGCTAGGGTCCACTAATGAGTGAGTACATACCCTAATCATCTCTCTGGGTTTGGGTTACCTCACTCAGGATAGCGTTTTCTATTTCCATCCATTTGCATGCAAAATTCAAGATGTCATTCTTTTTTAGCGCTGAGTAGTATTCTAATGAGTATATAATCCACACTTTCTTGATCCATTCTTCCATTGAGGGGCACCTAGGTTGTTTCCAGGTTCTGGCTATTACAAACAATGCTGCTATGAACATAGTTGCACAAATGCTTTTGTAGTATGATTGAACTTCTCTTGGGTATATTCCCAAGAGTGGTATTACTGGATCCTGAGGTAGGTTGATTCCCAATTTCCTGAGAAACCGCCACACTGATTTCCAACGTGGTTGCACAAGTTTGCATTCCCACCAGCAATGGATGAGAGTTCCCCTTACTCCACATCCTCTCCAGCATAGGGAATCATTGGTGTTTTTGATTTTGGCCATTCTGACAGGTGTAAGATGGTATCTCAAAGTTGTTTT